>JAVLVB010001013.1:372898-389865 GCA_032876305.1 Orestias chungarensis | reverse complement strand
AACTAATGACACTTTCTCTTTGTTTCTGTGGGCCACAGACAATGATTTCAGTTTTGTCTGAGTTTAACTGGAGGAAGTTGTTCTGCATCCACAGACTGATCTGTTCAGTACAGTGACACAATAAATCAACAGGCCCATGTTCTCCTGCTGTCAGCGACACGTAGATCTGAGTGTCATCAGCATAGTTGTGGTAGGACACCTCATGGTTGCGTATTAGCTGCCCCAATGGAAGCATGTACAGATTGAATAAAAGGAGTCCCAGGATCGACCCCTGGGGAACCCCACAGGTCACACCCATTCGGTCGGAGACGCAGTTCCCAATTTGAATAAAGTAACACCTGTCCTCAAGATAGGACTTGAACCAGTTTAGAGCCATACCCGTGATTCCCACCCAGTCTTTTAACCTCTGTAATAAAATCACATGGTCAACTGTATCAAAGGCGGCGGTCAGGTCAAGCAGAACTAGGACAGAGACTGTAGGATGGAGAAAGACACCAAAAAAAAGAACAAGAATTCATGGTTTTGCAATAAAATTCAAACAATTTTTCTGGCAAATGTGTAAAAAATTTGGCGCTAAAAGTATTTAAAAAACTGCATATCCTGAATCACAATACTCAACCTAAGAATTAAAGAAACTGGTGGATATTTTTAAGCATTTTCCATCACTTAGAGCAGTTCCTGTTTACACAAATGTACACATTAAAAGTCAAAACTAATGGGTTTGCTGATAATTTAACGTCTGTTTTATAGAGACGTTTATAGTGAATTGTTAATTCTAGAGAAACATTAACTGGGAGTTTGTGACAGGAGAGCCACAGTTACAGCTGCCTGGAGGTACACAACATCACCAGTATACTGGCTCTCGCCGGTCACCTTACTTCTCCTCCCTCCCCATCATTTTCACTCCAAATTCAGCACAGTTTGCTCTATTAAATCTGTCATGAGATGCAAATAAGATGAAAATCCCTCCCAGAGGAGTGAACTGCTGGAGGGAGGCTATCTGGTGTCAGTGTTCAAGAATGCAGCACAGCCTCAGGACGAAACGGAGAAGAGACGAAATGTGTACGTCAGGCTTTAGAGAGAGAGTGTGTGTAAATGTAGGTCTGTGTGTAGTATTAAGGGGCAGAAGCAGAGCAAAAAAACTGGGGGGAAAGGGAAAGGGGGATGACTTTGAGTGCAGCTGTAGAAAAATGTTTTTATATTTATCTTGGAAACAGGAGCAGAGCGGGACTTTCAGTATCACAGCATGGAAGGAAAAACTCAGCGGAAAGAAAAATAATGCCTTCAATCTGTCCTGTACAGCTCCACATAGGAGACAAGAAACGAGGAGGGGAGGAGATAGGAACAAGAGAGAAATGTAAAGAATTAGATGGAGTTTGGGAGGGGGGAGTCGATGAGAGGCTGATGCAGCCGTGTGCCGTTGACAAGAAAAAAAATACACCTTTCACAGGAAAATAAAGCTTCACCTCCGTCACCACTGCAGCGCCTCATCTGGTGTTACCTTACTCACACCACAGACAGGGGAGAAGAGATAGAGAGAGAGAGATGGTGAGGAGCTGCAGGATGAAGTACAGAAACTACTTTTCCCACTCCAGTGGCAAAACTACAGCAGCTCTGTTTTCTGTTTTTCTGTAAAATACACAATCCTTGTTCTCTGAATGCATATGATACCAGACTGCAAACAGAGCTCCTGCATCTATGGCGATTTGACATCCAAAACCTGAGCCAGGCTCCTGGCAACCGTCCTGAGCGTGTGCTCTTTCCCACCCACCTCTGTCTGAATGTCCACCATTTTCCCCTCTGTCCTAGTTTAAGCTTAGCTGTGGCTTTGAGATAAATACATAAAGCTGGAGTTGGACGCGCTGCCCTTTTCTCTCACTCTTGCACATTTCCTGCAAACAAGAGGCCATCAATAAGCCTTTGCCATTTTTAAACAGCAAACACAAGCACAGCAGGTCAACACTATATTCCAGACACATTCCGGCTCTGTTAAACCGTTTTGTGTGCAATTCGTACTTTCATATTTTAGTTTCATTGTATAATAACTAAAAATTCATTTAAAAAAAATCCATGGTTCAAGGGATCGCTAATTTTTGTGGTCGACTGAGAGGTGCATGCTGGGTAAATTTATACCTGTTATCACAATCCACTGAACTTCAAGTAACTTTGTGTTTGGGTGTATAGAGATGACAGGATAATATAGAAAATGTAATGTACAACTTAAAATCAAATAGTATGCAGGACATTTAGTACGCATAATATGCACAGTAAAAATAATGCATTTCAGAATCCCTTTTCAAGCCTCAGTTATTTTGCAGTTTCTTCAATGAACAAAAAAACAAAACAAAAAAAACAAATAATTTATAAAAATGTATTCCCCTACTCGGCCTCATAAGTTGTCGAGATACTACACTTTAATTAACTTTGTGTAGATTACAAGCTCAATTGTGTGGCTAGAGTCTTGTACTCAGAGCATGAAGATGTAGCGTCAATGTTCTAGGGTAGTAGGAGCCTTCTGTGCACGCGATGGAGGAACAGTGCATGCAGGGTGTGGCCTCAATACCACTGCAGCTTTAAAGACCAGGATCACTGTGATTGCTATCTAGTTTTAGTTGAAAAAAAAGTGTAAACTAAGCTGTTCCCCCCGAGAATACAGTTCCCAAACACAGGGTCTCTTCCAGCAAAAACAAAAAAAAAACAGGCATATCACAGTTTGAAGATCCACGATGGTTCATGTTTCTTTAAATGAGTGGACAAACAATGCTGTAGTCCAGCTGATACAAACATTCACCTTTTAAATGTGAAAAGTTCCCCTTTTTATCATGTAAGGCTTTCTGTGGCAACAGTTCACCTAGAGTTTAAATGAAGCTCAACCTAAGTTGAGCTTCAGTGCGCGGACCAGCTCTCAGACGTGCTGGCGGACATCTTCAACGCCTCCCTCATCCAGGCAGCTGTCCTCACCTGCATGAAGACCGCCACCATCATCCCGGTCCCCAAGAGCTCCGCAGTGACAGGTCTGAATGACTACCGGCCAGTAGCCCTCACACCGATAGTCACAAAGTGCCTCGAGAGACTGGTTCAGACCCACATCAAAGCCAACATCAGCGTCACCGTTGATCCACACCAGTATGCATACAGGAAAAATTTATCCACAGAGGACGCCATTTCCTCCGTGGTCCACACTGCCCTTACCCACCTGTAGCAGAAGTATTCCTATGTTCGTATGATGTTTGTGGACTTCACATCTGCCTTCAACACCATGATTCCTCAGACTCTGATTAATAAACTCTCACTTGGTCTGAGCTCTTCCATCTGCAACTGGGTCCTGGACTTCCTGACCAACAGCCCGCAGTCTGTGAGGATTCAAAACATCTCCTCCCCCGCCATTACCCTCAGCACTGGCTCCCATCAGGGCTGTGTGCTGAGCCCCCTCCTGTTCACACCGCTCACATATGACTGCTCGCCTATCCATCCAGGCTTTCATATTGTGAAGTTTGCGGACGACACAGCAGTGGTTGGATGGATCACAAAACGTTTTGAGTCCAGCTACAGGCAGGAGGTGGAACACCTGGAGGGCTGGTGCAGAGAGAACAACCTCTGCATTAATGTAAAGAAAACCAAGGAGATGATTGTGGACTTCAGAAGCGGCAAGCATGCCCACCTCCCCGTACACATGGGAGGATCTGCGGTGGAAGTGGTCAACAGCTACAGGTACTTGGGTGTACACCTGAGTAACAACCTCACCTGGAGCAACAGCACTTCCATTCTGGTCAGGAAGGCGCACCAGCGGCTCTACTTCCTCAGGAGGCTGAGAAGAGCTGGACTCGGGAGCTCAGTTCTCACCCCCTTCTACAGCTGTGTGGTGGAGAGCGTCTTGTGTTCCAGCATCATTCATCATTCATTCCTGAAGCTGTGAGACTCTCAAACACACTCAATTACAAATGAAAAACACTTTCTCATTTAACCGGCTCTGATCACTTTAATATCACACTTTAAAATGTCACTTTAATATGTCACTTGCACTCCAAATTTTCATTGCTGCTATGTCCGAAGTCCCATATTGTAGATTCTGTGTAGTCAAATCCTATTTCTCGTGTAGTTCTTTATATTTTATTATATTATTTAAAATTGCTATCAGGGTGTAAACTGGACCGGGGGATTAGAATTTTGTCCCACTTCATGTACCACATGTGATGTGATGACAAATAAAATTCCTTGATTCCTTGATTCCAGTTTGTGGTATTTTATCTCATTTGGTAATTGTAATAATGTTTGTTTATCAACTATGCTTTCTGTAGCTTACTAACACCATTACTTCAAATGATTTGTTCCTTATGTGAACCTTAAATGTAACAAATAAATGTATTATCTTTCAAAACGACTCTCGAACTGAACGTAGGAGGAAATTAGAATACTTTGCCCCTGTGGAACAAATTTTCGGTTTAATTTTCCTTATTTGATGGTTAACCAACATTTATTTCAAACCCGCATTAGAAAAAGCCCCTTGTGTAGTGATGATTACGATCTGTATTTGTAGTTGGAGGAAACATTATCATCTCTGGCTCATCTTTCTGTCAAGGACCGGGTAAACCTTTTATACTAACAACTAGTGCATTTTCTGAATGTAAGCCTATCTACAGTTATTAAAAGTATATATAAGTTTATCTTGTTGTGGAGTTAGAGTTTTGTTTGCCATCGTAGTGGTTTTATAATTGAGGTCAGGGCAACATTTGAGAATAGGGACATGCACCACCCAGTAAATCAAGAGCTTAGCTCCATGACTCAGCTTTTGGCTCTTGCCAACCTCTCCCAATAGAGAACAAAAGTAATTGAGTTCAATATAAAGAGGCTAATTAACATTCAAACAAGACTTCCCTCAGTCACAAACTGCTAAATAACAAGAGCACCCCAGTGCTACAGTGTGAGGGACAAAATCACGTGGAGAAGTTCTGAATTTGACCATCAGTGTGTAATCCAGCCAACAGTACTTAGATTTATCATTTACCTGAAAACTAAAACAACGTAGGATCCAGAACATCTGATTCGCTTTTTAAAAACATTTACCTTTGAAATCCACAGTAGACAATATGCATTCCTTTCCAAGTCCCAACAAGCTGCAGAAACACTGATCCCAGTCCTAAAAGGTAGAGTGGATATGATATACTGTAGGAGTTAACAGCCTACAACAGAGTAGATCTATTATAAAGAGATGACAGGCAGGAGAATCAGTGTTTATTAATGAAATTTAGGTTTTGCTGAAGTTGTATAATTGTATTTGAATGAACAACGTTATCACCATTAAACCTGTAGTTCAGATATTTCTAAAGGATTGTGAAGATCACAATAAATTACTGTATATCATAATCCTATTAAAACTTTTTTCTTAAGGTCGATTTGTCCCTTACATTATGTGTGTCATCAAAACCCTAAACCTAGGGTTAGGGTAAAGTCTAATGTATAAAAACACGTGGTAATGGTCTAAGTGAATCACATGTATGACAGACAGAAAAACAATAGCATCCCTGCAGGTTGTTTAAATCAATCACTCCAGTCAGCTTTATTAATATTGTTATACTGTCCCATATGGTTGTGTTTGGTATTCAAACTGGATTATTTCAATCACATCAGACAACAAAAAAATCCCTAGACTTCTAGACTTTAGGTTGGATATAAAATCTTATTGGGATATATGCTAAACAATACTTTCACAACAGGAAACTTGAAATGGCAAGTTCAAGTATTTTGTTAAATACAGTCTGTGGACTGTACACTGACCACATTTTTTTCTTGATACATTTTCTAAAAGAGCAACATACATTTCTGAAAAAGCTTCCAGTGTCTGTGATAAAAAACATGTACACAGCTAAAACATTGGTGTGGATTGCTGAAGTAATGCCAACTTGGGATGCACCAATCAAGAAAACAAAATCCAGCTGCAGCAGGAGTAAACAGGTGTGTGTTTAAAAGGGGACAAATGTTAAAACACTTTGTTTGAAAAAAAAAATTGTATTGGTACTTTCTGCTAAATGGTAATGAAACTTGATTGCTTTAGAGGATGAGCTGTGTAATTGTTGTAATTATGGTTATGATGCTCACTGCGATAACAAGTGTAGCATCAAAACAGAAAATGAAAAAATGTAACCCTTTTCTGATGTTTGGCAACTCCTTCAACATTTCAGAAGGGATTTTTTTTTTCTCTGTTCCATCAGATTCCAAAAATATTAGGGACGTCAGCTAAAACTGTCAATTTTATATCTGTCTATACAGAACATTTTAATACACAAAACATTAATACACTTACAAATGAGCTTTCCTCAAGATCTGTCGCATAAACAAAAATATTTATTTGCTTTTTTAAATGCTCATAGACCATCAACTTGAAACTAAGGAGAAAGTTTCACTGTCCTGGGGATACAGCTACTGTAACAGCATCCTGTCACCTTCAGTCTTTTTGCCAACGTACCTGAGATCAAGAGATCCACAGTGATATAAGAATGACCCTTTCCTATACAAACTGTGCCCCTAAATCAAATTGGGAATCTAAGGCAACATTTTAGATTTTAATACTAAAGATGCTTTTTGGACTCATCTTTCCATATTTTATAAAGAATACAGACTAAATTTCACTCACTCAAAATCCTAAAATGGTGGAGAAATACCTCCTTTTTGTTGGTCCACGACACAGAATCTAAAGGAATCAATCAATTGATGTTGGTCTTCTAACCTGACAAAGGTGGAAAGTTCAATAACTTTAAATCCAATTCACTGTAAGTCAAAAAATTCTTTTTTCTGATCAAATTATTTACAGTCCATTTTTAACAAGGCTGTTGGCCTCTTCACACTTTATATATATATATATATATATATATATATATTATATATACATATACATACACACACAACATAATTTCAAAGTACAGAATATGTGGTGCAGTCTGTATTACATTACCCCACAATGATTCTCTTACACATGGCACTGGGAACAGCAAACGTGCTAAATACAAAAGCAAGAGTGTCATTACACATACAGTGCTTCACATCCACCTATAGATTTATCATGCTCAAGCACACTTTATGACTGGGTCATGTGAACCAATCAACTTTGGCACATTTTTGCATACCTGATTTATAGAGAATCATGTTCTGTACTGACACGAAGATGCGGTATAATTAAATGAATCATAGTTCAATAAAATGGAAATGGGAACAAGGAAATGATCCAATTGATCACCGATATTTGAACAGGTTGCTGCTTTTTCAATAATGCATAAATGAAAACATCCAGGATCAAATAAAAATACAAGGTTTAGGTGTTCCACTTAATGGGCTCTTTCTTATATTCAGGCTGAGAGAGAAGCTTCACTACCATGCCTGGTCGAGTGATCTCCACTTTGACACCTGGCCCTCATTAACCAGAACAAGAAAAGGTGACAACTTCAATCAGGATATTAAGAAAGGAAATTAAATGGACAAAAAAAAAGCTGCATTGGGAAAATGAAGCGTGACGGAGTTGGAGAGAAGAGAGAGGAAAGGAGAGGAGAGCAGCGATGTCTATTCTTTGGCTTTGTTTCCAGATGCAGTGTTATGTTTAGGACCAACTGTCTACCTGCTTGAGTGTGAGCAAAAACTTTACCCTGCCCAACTGACATCTCTTATAGTAATAATGCATTTCCCCCAATAATATGCTATGGATTGAACAGTACATTATCGATCCACAACTACAGATGTTATTTTGGCAGACCCTGTTCACCGCAGATGTCAGAATCATTCTAAATAATGACTAATCTTATTTTCTTTCTCTATTCTTCAGCTTTTTTTTCTACGGATTAAAAAAAAACACATTTATTAATTCTTTGCGGCCCTGCATTTGCACTTTCCTGACAAATACATATTAAGCTGAACAAAAGAAAAAAAAACATTACCAATTTTAAGATCACAATGATAAAATGTCCAACTATTACTGTAACTATACTTAAAACCACCTTGTTTTTTTGTTCATCAATCCATTATATCAAATTTCTCCCCATAGACATATGAAGAAGTAAATAGAAGAGAGTTTGCTAAATTTGTTAATCATTGTTTTTGAAAAGCATTACAAAGTAATTTAATGATGGATTCACTACCAGTGATGATTGTCAGACATACATTTTTTCAATATTCTTAAATCTATGAATAAAAATAACTTATATTTACAGAACTGAAGTAGGAATATTTTTGCTTCATCACCCAACTTTTAAATGTACTATATCAAGTGATATTACAATGCAACAGAATTGACTGAAGTCTGATGTTTAAGAGGGATTTAATAGGTCAATAAAGCTCATGCAACGAAGAAATGGTAAATGTGCCAGACATTGTAAAATTACAGCTTTTTTCATAAATTCTAGCAACTAAAATTGTGTAAAAACCTACGCAGGAAAGCCTCCAGACAGATCCTTATGATAGCAAAGCTGCAAAAAATGACCATGCACCCTCCTTTACTACAGCTGAAAGGTTATGGTCAGTTAATGTGCCAATTTTAGAGTGCTAACATTAAACTGAAGACCCTACACTGAAGCTGACAAAGCTGAAATTATCTACCGCCAGAAAAAAATAAAAAATAAATTATGCAGCACTACCAGGAACAGAAACTAAACATAGTTAGAAGTTTATCTCGACATTGTGTTTATATGCCATTAGCAGAGAAACCTGTTTACCATTTCTAAAGAATTATATTCAAAAACATAGAGAAAATAATAATACAATGCTAAGATGCTCCCTTAATGTTTTACTTTTTTATATTTTAATTTCTAGAATTGGAAATCATTTGCTTAGATTTTCGTACCAAAATAAATAGTTAGTTTAGCTTTAGGACATAGAAATACTCAATTTTATTTAGTTTTTGTATTCATTAAACATAAAGCTAATGTTAACCTAAATAATTAATTTTAAAAAATAACCCATTTTTGCATGTTTCTAACAGAATATTCAATCTATCCTAGCTGTAAGTAAACCGTAAACCTCATCACAGCTTTTGCCAATCTTAGTGAAACAACTATCATTAAGCTTTTGTGATAACTAGAAGAAAAAAAAAAGATTCAACTTTTCACAGTCCCTTTTTTTATTGTTAGACCATGATCACTGACCTTAACTGATCCAAATGACATCTGCAATGCATTTTAATGTCGTCCTGGATGAGATGTTGCTTGCATGCTTGCCTTTCGGTTTTAAGAAATGCCAGTAGTATCATGGTACACATGAGTTATGATGGTACAAATGAGTGTTAATACTTGTGTCACCACCATGATACCAAAATATGACAGTATTTTATCTCAAGGTTATCATGCCCTTAAAATCTCCTTCTGACCTAAACCTTCTTGCAACATAACATTACAGAAATCTCACAAGCAATCTGCTGTCTGCTAAGGTGCAAGACAGCATTACACACACACACACACACACACACACACACACACACACACACACACAAATGAGAACACACAAGTTATAAATGCCACAGCTTGTGACATTTATAGGAGGAAATGAAAAATAGCAACGTCTTGTCATGGGCACATACATTCTAGATCGTAATTGCGTTGTGTCAATGCGATTACATGGGAGTGTCCCTGTGGATGCAAACACTGCTGAGTTATCATAGCTTTATTATTCCCAAACTAATATCATTGCTTGCCAATCACTGCCAATGGATTCCCTAACAACGGTCTGCACAATGTGGTACCTCACAAAAACTGAATAACGGGTATATATTTTTATATGTGAAGTGATAACACGCGCGAAGAAGTAACACCAGAGATGTCCAGAGAAACACACACTTTCAACTAAACAAGCTGTGAGCTAGCACGCATTATTATTCACCCATACACACTGGCTTCTTCAAAAGGGCCCCAGGGTAAAGAGAATCATCCTTTTCATCTGGAGTAGGAAGGAAGCCCATTGGCCAAATTAGATTGTGCCATTTCCAGACAGAGTTAAGCATCAATCTGCAGCCCAGTGCCATGAATTGCCGTGACCTTGGCCGATCATAGCACCACGTTGGGGAATGCTCAGAGAGGCTCTTCATCAGACCTGGAGGATATGGGGACCATTGATGATATTAGTAGCTTTTATCTTTCTGGTCACATCTATGCTTCCGTGAGTCTGCCTCAAAATCCACCTAGTGCTCTGTTCTTAATTCCTTACTCACTCCAGTAGGAAAAGGATAACCTATCAGCTCAAAAGGATTCTTACTTAATCTGACCTCCTTATGTAATCTGTGTTAACTGATCCATCTTATTCCCTACAATGTGCTCTTATAACGATAACCAACTAAACAATACAGACACCATTTCTTTGAAGGTGATCCATTTTCTTTAAGTGTTTTAAGCGAGGCAAAATGAGGTTGACAGTACAATAACGCAAAAATTATAACAAAAGTGATCAATTGGTTTAATTTGAAAAATTGTAAAGTCCCACAGCTGGTAAAGTCATACATTTTTAAAGCCACAATGTTGTCGTGTATAGCATTAATTTATTGCTGTATGGATTTGCATACATATCCTTAGGTAAAAGTTTAAAAACTTGCTAAATTTGGTAGTTTTTTGAAGTGCTTTTAACCATTTTGGATTTTAAGCATTCCTAACAGCCAAATTAGTTGTTTTTATAGATGTAAGAAAATTATTTACTTGAGGCCTTGTTTGAGCCAGGTGACCAGGAGTGGGTGAAGAGGGGCACTGCTGTGTTAGGCTACTCTGTGAACCATACGCTTCCGAAAACTTTACTTCTACACGTTTGTTAGGGCTATAAACTATGACTAAATCAATTTTATATTTTGACATTACCTTATTCAAAACCCTGTACACCTGAAAACCTGTTACCATCCTAGGATTCCAACCAAAATGACAATCACTGAATATCCAAAAACAGCAACAAAAAAAAACATCTTTCCCCAAAACCATTACCAACACGATTGTTCTCTAAAAAAGACCTACTCGTCCTGATTCCAGAAGCAAAGCACTTACATTGTGAAAGATGAGATTGTGCAGAGATTGAGATAAATGAGCCTTTATTATAGCCATAATAGCACAAAGGAGGACCAGTAAGATAAAACTAAGGAAGATGGTACTATTTCCCTACCTTTCCTTCCAACCCCAAAGTTGTCCAACAGATCCTAAAAGCATAGAGGACACAAAAAGGTTGAAGTACAAGGACTGGAAATTTTTATCAAAATGTTGATTTATATAGGCCTGCACTTACATGTCGACAAATATGTGCATGTATATTGCTAATTCATGAACACTAACATGCTCCTACAAGCTTCACAAACAGACTTCAGCCAAAGAAAGCTGCACTTACACAGGGAATGAAATTTTCTGCCAGAATCTATCATGGAAACCCCCCCTCATGGATAACACATTTATCCTGAGCTGAAGACACACAGACGCACACAGGAACATTTTTTTTCCACACAGCATTTAACCCCCATAGCCACGCTTTAGGGTAAATGAATACGGTAAAAGCACAACGTTTTTTGGTACAATTGGCCCATTTGATGATTAAAACATTTGTTCATTCAGAAAGTATAAACCTGGCTCATTCAAGGAGAATGTAGTTTAATATCACCCCAGTCTAAAAGCTGTAGAGAAGGTAGAAATGTATGCAGAGCACAGTTAAAGCCATCAGGACCCACATGAACACAAAAACACAAAATTAAACAAGCAATGGAATAATGCACAAGCCACCTGTTATAGAGGAGACCGCTATTCAGCTCATATCCACTACATCAGAACACATATTCAAAGTCAATATTCTGTGGTATACCAATACGGAGGCGAGGACAGAATCCTAACAACCTCACCAGCAGCACGAGGCGGCGAGTGTGTGTTTATATGTTTGCGAGTTCAAAAAGTGCTGCTTAGTCACAGAGTACCGAATGGAGTGTCCGGAGTAAAACCTAATTCTCTGGTTGTCAATGTGATAACTGAAGACCCGATATGTCTCGGCAAAGAAAAGAAAATATCTCCTAGTAATATGTAGTCAGACATAACAGTACTATGATATATTTTATTTATGTGAAATGTTTCATATCACCATATAAGATTGATGATATGATAGCAGTGTTGAACAAGTAAGGGTTAGAGCAAGAGTTAGCTTTTATGTGCAACAAATACAAAGTAGCACTCAAAACTGTAGATACATCTTGAATATTTAAACCCTAGTAAGTCAACTTATAGTTTCTTTTGAACATGATTGTATGTTTTACCCTAATGCTGAGGATGTATAGAATTTGAAGTTGTTAAATACCTCTCATTTGTTGTGTTTTTAAATATTAACTCAAACTGTAGTGTTTTTGTTAAATACCCTGATATTATATGGAGGCCATTTTTGCTACACCTAACAGAGACTTATAACAAAAAGGAACATTACTAAAAATCTCACAGCCTTCAAGCATCATAATTCTCTGTACTTAAACAGAATTAGAATTCTTTATTAGTCATTGCTCAGCATGGGTGCAACAACATTTTCAAAAACAAAACAGTGCAGGCAAGTAGTGCAAAATTAGAAAAATAAATATAAACATTTTAAAAAGTTATAAATAAGGGACTGTTCTGGTGGAAAAGTTTACAGTGAACGTGAGGCGTTCAGGGCAACAACAGCTTTTGGGAAAAAGCTGTTTTTCAGTCTTTTTGTTTTTGTCCTTATTGTCCTGAAACGCTTCCCAGAGGGGAGCAGTTGAAGAAGATGGTGTCCGGCACCATCTCCAAGCTGTCCCCGTTGATGATGATGGGCTGTGTTTCCATTTTACACCTCTGAAAGTCGACGATGAGCTCCTTTGACTTGGAGGTGTTCAGCGTCAGGTTATTGTCCATGCACCATGCAGGCAAACGCTCCACCTCCACCCTGTATGCTGTCCCATCCCCTCCTGAGATGAGCCCCACCACGTGGTGTCATCTGCGAAATTGATGATGGTGTTGCTTGGTGGGTGGGGGTACAGTCGTGGGTGTAGAGGGTGTAGAGCAAGGGGCTCAGCACACAGCCCTGTGGAGACCCCATGGTGGTCTTCAGTGGAGAGGACAGGTGGTGTCCTACTCTCACCCTCTGGGAGCGGTCTGTCAGGAAGTCCATAATCCAAATGCAGGTGCTGTAGGGGAGACCCAGTTGTCCCAGTTTGCTCACCAGCCGGCTTGGGATGATGGTGTTGAACTCCGAGCCAAAGTCCATGAATAGCAGCCTCGCGTAGCTCCCTCGCTACTTCACATTGGTCAGCGTGGTGTGCAGGGCGGTGGCGATGGTGTCCTCCGTAGACCGGTTGGCCCTGTAGGCAAACTGGTGGGGGTTGAGTGTGGTGGGCAGGTGTGACGTGATATGTCCCTTTACCAGTTTCTCAAAGCACTTCATGATGATGGGCATGAGTGCTACTGGCCGGTAGTCATTCAGGCTGGTGATAGTAGTCTGTTTAGGATGGTAGAGGACTTCAGGCAGGGTGGGATGGAACACTGGGAGAGGGACTGGTTAAAGATGGTGGGGAAAATCCCCACCAGCTGGTCTGCGCAGTCCCTCAGCACCCTCCCAGTCACCCCATCGGGTCCGGCAGCTTTGCCCGGGCTCACTGCCCTCAAGACTCTCATCACCTCCTGTGTCTCCACAGTGAAGGTCTGGTTGTCGAGGGGTGTAGGCTGCAGTGTGGGCACCGCTGTTGATTCAACCTCAAAGCGGGCGAAGAAGTGGTTAAGCTCCTCCACCAGTGCGGCGTCCCCAGGGATCACAGTGGTGTTGCTGAATCTGTAGTTAGTCAGGTGATGGAGTCCCCGCCACACCTGTCTGCTGTTGTTGCTGCTGAAGTCGGCCTCGATCCTCTGTCTGTAGTCAGCCTTGGCCTCTATGATGCCTCTCTTCAGCACAGCCCGAGTACAGCTGTAACGCTCCCTGTCCCCAGACCTGAAGGCGCTGTTTCTGTCCCTCAGCAGTGCCTTGACATCCTTGTTCATCCAGGGTTTCTGGTTAGGAACGCACTTCTCCACTGTGACAGTGGTGACACAGTGGTGGTTGTAGCCAAGCACCGCCGAGCTAAACAACTCCAGGTCATGGTGGCAGAAAACGTGCCAGTCTGTGCTTTTAAAGCAGTCCTGCAGCTGCAGAGAGGAACCGTCGGGCCAAGTGGTCACAGTCCGGGTTATGGGGGGTGGGGTGTCAGCGCTTCCTCAGCGGCGTGTAGGTCGGAATCAGGAGCAGGGACATGTCGTCGGATGCTCCCAGGTGGGGCAGCTGGATGGCCCTGTAACCATGCTTAATGTTCAAGTAGGCCTTGTCAAGAGTACTGGTTCCCCTTGTGGCACATTTAATGTGCTGGTGGAATTTGGGGAGCACTTCTTTCAGTTCAGCATGGTTAAAATCCCCCCCGGTCACATGCACCGCTTCTGGGTGTCTGTTCTGTTGCTGACTGAGCACGTTGTGGAGATGGCTAAGGGCCGAGCTAGCGTTAGCTGCCGGTGGTATGTACACGGCAGTTACCAAGACAACAGTAAGCTCACGGGGAAGATGGAAAGGGCCTGCATCTGACCGTGATGAACTCCAGGTCAGCGGAGCAGTGCCTATCGATGGTGGATGTGTTTGTGCACCAACAGTTGTTCACATAAATACACAGTCCTCCTCCCTGGTCTTACCAGAGTCGCGGCTCCTCTCGTGCCGGTGTGCTGTGCGGCGTGCTAGCTCAATAGCCGTGTCTGGGATGGATGAATGAAGCCAGGTCTCTATGATCAGCAGGATGCAATAGTCCCGAATGAGCTTATTTGCATCCAGCTGGAGCTTCATCTCATCCATCTTGTTTGCGAGGGATCTGGCGTTGGAGAGGAAAACGCTGGGCAGTGTCGGCCTGGTTGCTTCCGCAGCTGAACGAGGCTCTGGAAGCATCCACGCTTTTGCTTCCTTTCCCTGCGCCGCCTCGTCCTACTGCTCGTGGGGATGAGTGCCCACGGGGAGCCCGGTGTCCGGGCTAACTCCGGTGGTATGTTGTGTGTTTATAAAGTCTTCCGATACGGGCTGTTCGCACCGTAATCCGAACCCGGAATAGATCCTGTCGGCTGTAAATGGTTAGCATACGGCAGGTTGAGCGGAGAAGAAAGGAAAACAATAGAAAAAACACTAGAAAGCACTGTTTTGCGCGGGAGATATGAGCCGCTGCGTCCATGCGCGCCACCATCTTGTCTCGTCTCACATGTTGATGCTCAAAAGTGCAGCAACCAAGAGAATTATCAGACAAAACTCAGTGACCAGACAAACGCAGAGCTAATAGCCCACTAGCAGAGTTTCCTACTCATGAGTAAATGAGTAAACATTTACTGGTATGATAAATTCATCCATCCATTATCTATACCCCTCTTATGATGTCCACCATCAGTGTCAAGACTGGAAAACATTGTGTTTCAGTTGCACGGTTATGAACCACAGAACGTACAGCGGATGAAACAACAGACTTTGAGGAGAGTAGTGGGAGGTCAAGCAGGGTCGTCCAGAGCCAGTGGAAAACAGCAACAACAAGCACCAGTAACAAAAGTATGAGTAATTTAAGGTGTTACTTCAGAACATGGCCTTGTAACTAGATGTTGAATGGTGTTTCCTTTATCGGTCAATGTGCCTGATTGCTCAATGCAATCAATAAATAAGAAAGGTAAACCGTCAGTCCACGCAATTCGTCTGCCACATCGAGGCACCACCTAGCTCTCAATGATTGATACTCAAAGTGGACTTTTTTTTTTAGCAGTCAGTTCCAGCCCAGAAAACCAAGACAAAAGAAACATAAGTCATTGTCAATGAGCTGTAGCTGGCATAAGGTACGTCTGCTCTATCCATCTATAGCATCATCCATTTATATTTCCTTTGATCTCCATATCCATCTTAATTTAGAATGCATTTATTAACACCTTGTTATATCTTAATTTTGCACATCTTTCTTGAAACCGTTTCCCTTTCCTGCTCATAAAGCTTGCATGAATGACAGAACAGAATGGTGGAAAATAAAAAAATAATACAGTTTCAGCACAAACCAAACAACTACTTAATAAAATAAAAGACATTTATTTTACTCCAACATGCACTGCCTCTACATGCACCGGCTATTAAACCCCACGCTGGTGCCTCTTACTCAGCCGTTTAAAGTGCTGACACACACCTGATGGATCCCGCACGTTACAGATTCTCTTCTTCCACCACAACATGAAGGTCACTCCCGGCACCGGTGTTTCGTCCTCTCCCCCCTAAAATCGGTCTGTCTCTTTCTCAGCCTACTTAAGTCAGAATGAGAGGGAATCCTCCAAGGGGCAGGAAATCCTCAGACACAGAAAGAAAGATACTTAAACAGAGCCAGGTAGCTGCTGATACAGCGAAGCGGCCAGGTGCCTGAGTGGTGGAAGAGGCGGTGGGAAGCTATTGAGGCAAAGCAAAGTCTGCAGCACAGCGAGCACTTCAGACACACGGACAGCTTAGTGAGTCTCTCGCTCAAAGCGCCACGCTGCAGAGCTCAGAGCCAGCAGTTGAGCTACCCTCCCTGCTCCTCTCTGTTTTGCTCTCATTTTGTTTTCACTCCCTCCTTTCCGTTTACACAGTTTACTTCCCCCTTGTAACATTTCCACACAGTTGAGTGATTCATCTTCAGTCAGGTAAACTGTCAAGGCAATCATGTACTCAAACGATATTAAGGCGATTACTTAAAATAATCCAACATCTAACAAAATCACAAAGTGCATCTGGAAAGTCATCTTCTGTATTTCCTCATAATGTTACAGACTTATTTTTAAAGAATTGGAAAAAAATTCCCCCTTAAAATTCCACATCAAAAACTATTTAGGAATTTGAAAATATCTGCTTTATATTTTCATGTTCAGCCACTGCTCAGTGCTTGGATAATGCACCATTAGCAGCAATATATATATATATATATATATATATATATATATATATATATATATATATATATATATATATATATATATATA
>JAVLVB010001013.1:344120-361581 GCA_032876305.1 Orestias chungarensis | reverse complement strand
AGAGAGAGAGAGAGAGAGAGAGAGAGAGAGAGAGAGAGAGAGAGAGAGAGATAAACATTTTCTCAGCTTTGCACAATACAAAACCCCAAATACACACAAATGCAGACAGGAATGACAGTGATCAGTATTGAAAGGGCTACAGTGTAAACCCGTGTCTAATTTCACAGATGCTGAACAAATTTGCCTGCAACCTAAAGAATTTGTTTGTGCGGGCTGTTTAATTTGTGCAAGTGTGTATGTGTGTCGGAGGTGAATTCATCTTGCGTTCATACAATGACAGGATGTCAGAAAGGTGTGACAAGAGCAATAGATGCAGGGGGAATGTTTATGTGGCCGTGTTTGTACATCCTGACACTGTGATTGGGGGTGTGTGGCTACGTGCACAAGTCTGTGGGTTTGTGTGGGATGCAGCAGAGTCAGTGTGGGAGTAAAATCTGCACATCTTCAGTGCTGGAACTTGACAAAGTGTCTCTCACACCTAAAGATTCAAATGGCACATTGCCTATTCATTTCATCCAATATGACAGCATCACTTCTGAACCAATTTCCAGTGAAATGACACTCAAAGCCACACTCCTCGCCACAGAAGCAGAGAATTATCAACAAGTAATTTTCTTTCGCTTTCAGCAATTACTTCTAAAGTTCACTGAATGCATGTACATATAAATACTACATCATGATCTTTCCCATGTATTGACGTAGAAGGATTTAATAAATGTTGGCCTCTGAAAGCCAATTTACGTTCCAAAAATTGTGCTGAGCAGTTCACTTAAAAAGACATTTATATTTATGGCATTCATGAATAGTTTAATATATCTGCATTTTCCACTCCAGGGAAAATTAAGAAAGTTCTTTGGAGTGATCATAAACTATTGGAGTTCAAGAGAGAGTTTATTATGTGATTTAAAATGTGTGTGTGGGACTGCTTAAGAATTAACCTCAGAGACTTCTTTAACCTTTTCCAATACACATTTGTGTATACCGTTCCAGTTCTAAATTTCCAGTCAAGTCAATTTCAGAACCTTTGCTTACATATAAGCATAAACATTGACTATGAATTATAGATACTTCCATTGCGATCAGACCTTAAACCTGAAATTGCAAAAACAGCAGCTCTGTTTAGTGAATGGATGGATAGATGCATAGACTGATTGGACTGTGATGTAATTCTGAATGGATAAGTGGCAATACAAACAAATAGATGGATATATATCCTGAAAAATGTATTGATGAACCAATTAATGGATGGGCAGAAAACCAGATGTACAGACCTATTCACATCACCACTTGACATGCAATTGGCTTTCGTTTACAAAGCCGGCAATCGATTTATTTTCTTTTGCGATCATCTGTCCCCCAAGAGAGGAAAGACTGAAGTTTACTCCATACTAAAGGACTTTTTTGATATATTTAACAACTCTTTGCTAGCAGAAAGCTTACAAACTGCAGTCTTCAATTAATTAAAAAACAAAGAAAAAAAAAAGAGAACATATCTCTGCTATTTTTGCTTCCCTTTATTGGCTACCTGTCAAATTCAGAACAGATTTTAAGACTATTACATATAAAGCTCTCAATATTCAAGCTCCTTCATACACCAGAGATCTGATTGCTTCACTCATTCCTAGGAAAGTAGGGCGTAATTATTTGGAGCCTAAGTGCTTCCTAGGAATTTCTTTCAGTTTTCTCTGCTTCTTTTTGTGTTTTCAATCTCTTCAACCTCCCAGTCAGTCGCAGCAGATTGCTGTTCATGCTAAGACAGGTTCTGCTTGAGGTTTCTTCCTGTTGAGAAGTTTTTCCTCTCCACTGTTGCTACATGCATGATCAGTATGAGGGAAAGCTGTAAAGTCAACAAGATTCAACTATCATTTCTGCATCCTGATCCAAGAAGAGCATGCTGCAAGTCAATAGCCCGATCCAATCTGCTGGGATCCTTCGATTGGAAAATTTTAAAACAGATTGGTTTTACTTATGTAAAATGCTATCCTACATACATTTATACATTTTCTTGTTAAGTGCCGTAGGACAACACTTTGTAAATTGGTGCTATATAAATAAATTAAACTGAATTGATGTATGGAAAGACTTACTGAAAGACGCTTTTGAAATACTAACCATAGTTCCAGCAACTGTTTGGATGCAATATAGACCTTTGTGTGAGCTATTATGAGCGTTAGGCTTCAAAGTGCAGCGCCCCACCAAACATGCTGCCCTGCCCTTGTGTGCAGCTCTCTGACATAATCTGGGCGGCTCAAATCGGACACAACCTGGCACATTTCAAAGCCAAGAGAGAAGATAAGCTGGTAATGTCTCAATATCTGGAGCTGTGAGACCTTATAAATTATAAAGTGTAGCCATATAATAAAAGCTGTGATATGAAAGTGCAGATTCAATAATTTGTGAGCATACTCTACATTTAAATGGCAATTTAAATTAGATATATTGAAAAGGCTGTTAGCTAATACAATTATCTTTCTTAATCCTTTTACTCTGGCAACAGTGAGAATCATTTAAAAGGGAATGACAATGCTTTTGTACACAGTTGAAGCTCTCATCAACAAATGTATGCCCTGCTCAGCATTTATTTCTTTTGGCTCTAGTCCTGGAGTAAGCTAGGCATATACTGCCTTAGTGTAAGACAGTTGAAAATACAAGTAAACCATTCAGAACCCTTTAGAAAGAAGAAAAGACAGCATGGAATAGAAACAAATAAATCAAAGCAAAACAGAGGACTGGATCTGATTACAACACAACTTGCTTGTTCAGGTTAAAATCCGTCTGAAGTTCGTTTTTATTTCCAGTTTTGTTTTACATAAATAGAGTGTGGCACCACAACGTCAAAAACATCTGCATTGACAATGGCGTATAAATTATTATTAATTGTGTGTGGTAAATTTAATAAAAGCCGTCCTTAAATTAATTTGTTCATGTTCAGCTCACTTTTCTCCTCAGTACAAGATGACAACACGTTGTGACAGGCTGATATTTCCCAGCCTCTTCCAAAACCACCCACACAAGCCATTTGTAAAGAGCACAGAGGCATTTCCTGAATGCTACAGACAGATGACATTTATGGGTTGACAGGGCACTTTTAACACTTTTTCAAATGCATGCATCTGTGCAAAAGTACATGTGTTTATCTGAACATGCATGTGTGTGCATGGCTGGGCTGTGTTACTCTCTGGTTAAATTTGACATTTCTTTGGCTGAGAGCTCGTGAGGCCAAAGCTTCATTCAAGGTTATCGGTTAATTACAAGGACAACTTGTGGTAATATTGAGGTTACTTCTACTATTCCTTTCACCCACACGCTGAGTTACATGTAGGAGTTTTATTAATGGTCAGCTTTGACACTGAATACAAAAGTACTGGAAGAAAACAAGCACGGCGTCACCGCAACTGTTTTAAGTAGGCCTGGGCGATGTGCCCTTTAACAGTGGGAAAAATAAGTATTTGATACGCCAATTATTTTTAGAATTTACCCACATTCAAAGAAGGAAGTTGTCTAATTTTCATTAGAGGAACACAAAAAGTTTAAAAGAAAGAGAAATAATCCAGAGGGTCCGTAAAAGGTAATGTGGTCAGCTATGAGCAAATTAGACCCCTTTGGTATAAACTCTACTTGTGTTTGGGGGAAGAAGTATTAATATGACAACTTGATGACCATCTAGTCTTTGAAGCAAGGGGACGGAAACATAATCCTTTGGAGATGGTTTTCTATGAAGGTGCCAAGAGTACTGCACCATATTAAGATGACAAAGCAACTATGAAGTTAAAGAATGTCTGCATTCTGCAAAACTTTATACAGTACTGCAACTTTAGCATCTCCACCAGCTGTATTCATCTGGTCACTTGGAGCAACTCGTTTGGGGGAAGAAACAGTCCCTCCAGTGGTTCCCGGGTCTTTCTCTGGGTGTCCTCCCACAGCCATCTGTCTGGTGAGGCCGACTCAGACCAGCTCTGTCGGATATTATATACCTGATGGTCAGGTGCAGTCAGGCTTGGGTATCAGCAGCATGTTTTTAATTAGCCTCCGATACATAAACCTCAGACCAAGATAAACTATAAAGCAGGATACAAAGTTGTGTTAATCTACTTGTTATAGTCTACATAAAGAAACAGGCAGTTGATCACACATCCCAAATTGTGGTCTTACAACAAAATCAGTATAAGCTAATTTTATTTCAAGCTCAGGCCTCTAATTAGAGTTAATTAGTTGTGTTGGATCAGGCTCCGTGACAAAATGTCTATGAACTCTGACGGGGTCAGGTCAGATGCATTATTCTCAAACTGGTTTATAAGGTTATTTATATTACAGGAAAGACCTAAAACAGAAACCAAACCTAAAAAAAAAAATGTCTCAGAGGATTATATAGGTAATCAGTTTGTAACTTGGCTAGAGATATTTTTATTGATACAGTACAGTGGCACAGTATTTAAACTCACTGCACTAAATCTGGAAGAAAAAAAAAACTACAAAAAGAAAACATGACAGCTGGTGGACAATGCAATGCACCGATTGCGTCAAAGTTTTTTCTTTGGTGGATTCCCACTATAGTGTCTTGGGAAACTTTGTTTAACGTCCATTGAGAGGAGTGTCACAGTGAAGTGCTGTGGTGTTGAGTTTTAGTCAGTATTTTGACAGCCTCTTTCAACCCAAACATGAGATAAATGCACATGTTCAAAAACCTGTTTGGAATGAAAAAGAATAACTTAAGAGATTTGCTGAAACAGAGAAAACTGATACAGACTCGCACAAACACAGCGAGACAAACTGAAGATATTGACATTCAATCACGTCTGTAAATCGACACCCCGAGTTTAGAGGAAACAAAAAAACTCTGCAAAAGTGCTCACTGCATCAAGAATAGCTCAGCCTGCAGTGCTACACAGAGGGTTGCATAGTTTGCTTCATTTGCAGCATTTCAAGTGAGGTCTGTCATTATAATCCTCAAGACACAATTCCTAAACGTTGCATTCAGATTCAACACCATTCGCTGTGAGATCCATCTCTCTTTCGGCCAAAATAAAAAGTTAAACAAGCCTAAATATACCTTGGTGGTTATAGTTAGGCCTTTATTGTTTTTGTTAAATTTAGACGCTCAGAAAGTTACATGTTTGAATTTTGCCTTCTGTGAGCATCAGGCTTACTTGCCTTGTATAAATGTAATCATGTTACCACACAGGACAGCTATTGTCATGTACTTATGCCGAAGAGTAATGGAAATGCTAGTGGGGTCTACATAAGTAAAAGGAACCACAGTGTCTTGTGTGAGAGCAGAGCAGAATGAAAAGCCCATGTGCGGGACCTAATTTCATGCAATCAACAAAGCCACTTTGTGTCAAAACTCTCCTCTGTTTAAATCCTTTTTTTAAAGTAGCTGCAGGCCTTTGAGTCAAGACTTGGACGTGCCTCACAGAGGCTCACAATTTTATTTCACACTGAATGGAGTAAGCCAGTGGACCAACCAAACAAAGTGGCTTTAAAAGATTTTAGTTCCACCCCAGAACACTTGGCATGTCACTGCTACGATGGGAGAAAACGAGGTCGTAAAAGAGTAAGAAGAATATCTCACAGAGTCTGTGCAAGGGCAGAGCATCTGTCAGAATTTTGTGAAAGAAACCGATTCACAAAAAGGTCACACTTAAAAACCTGCTTTTAGCTTCTTAAATTGGCTTGTAATGCCCCACTGCAGGAGCCACCTTTTATGCGACTGGGTCCGTTTCATCTGAGCCTGAAGATTAGTTATTTAAAAGAGAGTTACACTAATAAGGTTACTTGTATCATGATGGGAATTATCTTTATTTTGATTTTGCTGCATAAATAAAATAAAAAAATGGGTGCTTGTAAATTCATAATAACAGTTTTTCATACAGACTCAAATTTGCACGACCACCAAGAGATACATGTCCAACATAATATGCTGCTAGAAGTTATCGAAATTTCCTTTAGACGCATGCAGTTCTCAATGGTTTTATCCCTTAGTTTGCTATAATTTTTTTAAATAATCTTGGGGGAAAATTGCAGGACATTCACGAAGTTAAAAATTGTTACCTCCATATACTGCTGCATGTATTGTCTGTCTAATTATACTTTTCACCTGTCATTATTGACATTATCCCATCTCTGAAAATGGTTGTGCTGCCTTGCACAAATAATTAAATATAAACTAAGCTAAAAAACAGAAAGCTTGAAGATGCACATTTTTAAATCACAAATTCTGAATGGCATCGCAGAACGATATATTCATTCCACAGTACAATAAGTATGTGGTGAGTCAGATTTATCCAGGCCTCATTTGTTGTTCAACGTAAATATTTTGTATTACCCTGGTGTTTTATTAACAGAAAAAAGCTAATTTTTTAAAAGTCCGGTTCTAATTTGACTATTTACTTTTTTTTTATTATAGCAAACATTTAAACATCCTCAATGTTATGAATGAGTTTTACTACAGGCCAACATTAAAATAGAGCACAAAGTGAGAATCAAAATTAACTGTTAGGAAAAAGATTATTTCATACGGAGTTTGTTTGCTAAAACCTTTGAGTAAATTAAGTAAAGTTTCCCAAGTGTGTTTTCATACATTTTCTTTTGAATTTTTGGGGCTTTGACTGATAATCAGTCAACACAAACACAAAAACGAAAGTCATTACGTCCAGAAATATCACAAAATATTGTTTGAAAGTCTACGTAGTTATAATAATTTAAGCACAAGACTGCAACAGAAACACACTGCTGAATAAAAACAGAAGGGGACAAGGCAGGAAGATCATTTGGGTTTGCTGCATGGTAGTTCTGGAAGGGTTCCAGAAGCGCCTCAGGACCCAATGTTGCAGCTCTGATGAGGAAAGCTCCGCCAGACGATTCCTCTATAAGTATTGTGAATGAAGCAAAGCAGGGAATAAGAACAAACTCTTTCCACATGTTCCACTTTCTTTCTGCTAGCGCACTGCGAATATGTGAGACATGTCTCCTGTATATGCAGCGGCTTGCTGAGGCAGCAGAGTAAGATTATATTTACATGCGAGATGGGGTTTAGTCGCAGTAAATCACTGCCAGGGTAGCTGCAGCGAACATTTGTTTTAATCTGGACCGTTTGGTATAACATTATTTGGTCACATATTTGCAAGATGTGAACAGGGTCACTTTTAAACTAGTTTTAAAGTCTCAAATTCTGTCTGTAGACCCATAAACTAAAATGAGTGCGTACTGTCTAGTTTGTCAGGATTCAATTTAATAGTTAAACCAGCCAGCAGATATAGCACCACCAACCGTTCTCTCCCAACGATCCAGGGCTACATTTTTTAACAGAGACTATGCTTTTTCTAAAGGTGAAAGCATTAAAAGCATAAAATGTAGAATACAAAATGCACACTTGACCATTCGGTGTATGCAACACTCCATCAGTCTTTCTGGCCCTAATCAATGTCATTCTCCGTGACTTCATACACATCCTTGTTTTAGTATGCCTCGATGACATCCTCACCATGTCCGTCAGTTCCTCCAGCGTCAACTCCATAAAAGACTCTTTGTTAAAGCAGAAAAATGTGAATTCCATAAATCACCAATATCCTTTATCGGTTTTATTTTTGAAGGCGGGTAGAACAGAGCTGAAACCGTTAAAATTCAAGCAGTCACCAATTGGCCCATACTGGAAACCAGAAAAAACCGCTTCAACGTTTCCTGGTTTTCGCCAACTTCTACCGTCATTTCATTCAAAATTACAGTCAGACTGCAGCTCCAGTTCACCTGGACCCCAGAAGCCAATTCCGCATTTCTCAAACTCAAGGAACTATTTTCCAAAGCCCCTGTGTTAGTTCAGCCCGACCCAAAAAATGATTTGTCTTGGAGGTGGATGCCTCAGACATAGGGGTCAGAGCAGTGCTGTCCCAGCGATCCTCAGAAGATGAAAAGCTACACTCTTGTGCGTGTTCCTGGCGTCTCTCACCTGCCAGACGTAACTACGACGTGGAAGACCGGGAGCTCCTGGCAACCATGGCACCATTGGTTGGAGGGCACAAATCACCCGTTTAAACCGTTCATAAGAATCTTGCATACATCCAGTCCACTAAACATCTAAACCCCAGACAGTCCCGTTGGTCTCTCTTCTTTTCTCGTTTTAACTTGTCCATCTCCTACAGACCCGGCTCAAAGATGCACTCACTCGACAGTTGTCCCCAGATGACAATCCCCAGGAACCATCCACTATCATTTCACCCAGTTGGCTCGATGACCTGAGAGATAGAAGGTATTGTACAAAATGTACTAAAAACAGAACCTGATCCAAGACCACTTGCACAGAAAACAACCTACGTCCCATCAGCAGTCCTGTCCCTTGTCATGCATTGGTTCCATACAGCAAAGTTCTCCTTCCATCCCGGTTCCAGTCTGACCACCGCTCTCATCTCCCGGAGGTTTTGGTGGCTCAGCATGCACTAAGACGTTACGGAATATGTTCAAGCCTGTCCGTCATGTTCCAGAAACAAATCCAGCAATAAACCTCCTTACGGTCTACTCCAACCTCTAGAGATTCCAAGACGCCCCTGGTCACATATTGCTATTGATTTAATTACCGGCCTTCTGATTTCTCAAGGTATGACCACAATCTTCACTATCATTGACTGTTTTTATAAAGCCTGCTATCTCGTTTCCCTCCGTAAGCTTCCCTCAGCCATGCAAACCACCCATCTCCAAGTAAAACTTATTGGAATTCCTATAAACATTCTGTCTGACCGTGGCCCTCTGTTAATTTCCCAAGTCTGGAAGCAGTTTTGCAACTCCCTCGATGCCAAAGACAGAATGTCTCAGCCAAAAGCTGGAAGCCACCCTCTGTTGCCTGGAAGGATGAGAGAGTCAAGTCACCCTGGTCTCCACTTTTCCCACACTCAGCTTGGTCTGCCCACTCAAGCCTCTCCAGTTCATCTCCAGCCAACCCCCAGGACAACCTGCACCATCGTATCAGCAGCAAAACCTCAACCCACTCACTTCTGCCTGGCGGTCATCATCTCCAGTCAAAGTAAGATCCACTCCTCTCATAAAATTCCCAGCCTAACGTTAAATCACCTTCTCTGTCCTCGTCCTCCATTGCTTCTGCTCTCCCACGCTGCTCCTGCCATTCCAGTCTCCAGATCTCGCTTCCTGTTTCAGTAAATATTTATCCGATTTTGCCTCTCCTGGGAGTTCTCTGTGCTTTAGGGATTATCAAATACATTATTGGAAATACAAGGAATTTGTTTTGGCTTAGTTGGTAAATAACGATGATCTAAAATATGGATTTGAAAAAATTTGCAGATCAAGTATATAACTAAGTATATTTACTTAAGTGTTTGAGTAAATAGAATAAAAAGTGAAAAAAAAGGGCCATTAACTAATGCAAATTGATTGCATTGTGCAAATAAAGCAGAAGTCCGAGTTGGATGTAAATGTAATGCATAGCTGCTGGAGAGTCCTGTTGTGAAATATGGAATGGCAGCAGTGGGGTGTGAGAGAGAGGAAGGGTTCAGAGTGGGATCTGGGATTTAGTTAGTAACTTTGTTCACAAGGGATTGTGACATCTCAAACCAGCAACTCCAACATTTGGTCAGATTAAGCTAAAGATCAGGTGATTCCAGTTGCTAGTCTATATTGCACTGCACCACTTTCATGATTTTCCTTCTAAAAGGAATAGTTTAAACACGAAAGCATTTTTTAAGAACAATATCCCAGGCTCCATTTGTGTTATGCTACTTGTCAATTTTTATTTTTCCTCAGCTTAGTTCAAAGAACGAATCAATAAAATCTAAGCACTATGCTTGCCAAAGCCAGCACTACAAGCTTCCTTCAGGCTGTACTGTAAGCCTCTGGCAGACAAACTCAAATCCCACAGCTCTTCTCCGCCCTTTCTTCCCATTCTGCTACTTTTTTTATTTCCAGACATGTTGATACATATGAGATGACTCGTCAAGTCCAGTGGGAATTAAACTAGAACTACAGTGATTTTCCTGAAGTGCACGCATTTACACACACAGGTAAAAAGACACACTGCACTCTTGTAGGCAAACAGACAAAGCTGCCAAAGAGAGGTGTTGTGCCTGCAAACTCCGTTGGACCAGCAAGGTCAACGGTCAAAACACCAGCGGTGTGAGTGTTTGTGGTCATCTGGGGCCATTAATGTTTAGTGGAGCTGTTGTGGAGTCCACTAACATGCAGGACATCTGCTCCCAACTCCATCAAGCTCTGCTGCATCAGCCTGCTGCTCAGCCAACATCCTGCCAGCTCTCCGTCAGTCACACTGACCCTGCTCAAACTGCATTGTTATTTTTCCCCTCTTGCATAGTTTGTTAGCAGCAGTTGATCTGGCCAAAATCCTCCTGATGTCATGGTAACAGTCTGACCAGTGAGGATGGCACTAAAGAAGAAGCAGTAATTTAACTTTTGAGTCAAGTCAGGGTTCTCAAATTGTAATCTTGATAATATGGCATTTAAATGTGTTGCCATATCTTGTAATATTTATTTTAAGTTATTATTATTGTAATATAAATTGTTTGTACTCTATTACACCTGGGGATGCAATGTAGCGACTCTGATGAGGAGAGCGAGTCCCCTCTTCTTTTTTCTCTAGTAGTATAAGGAATGAAGCAGAAGAGGCAATAGAAACCAACATATCCAAACATTTAAAAAAATATCTTACAAATTATTTATTTATGAATCTGCAAATGAACAAATAAAGAAGACTGTGCCACAAAAGCAAACTCAAACACCCCACAGATTTACAGATTTAGAGGGACTATCTATTAACAGGAGCACTGTTGGTTTTGAATGCCAAATGACAAATCTGACCTTTACAGAAGAGATGCCAAAACAAAACTATTGTTTCAAGAAAACAATAGGAAGTGTCCTGCAATTAGCCACCAGGGTGACATAAAACGGGTGGAAGCTGGCACTCTGGTCAGATGAGACCAAGAGTTAGCTTTTCTCACAGAATTGCACAACGTCAACAACCCATCACTATGTTTCAACCTTAACAGACTTATCGCAGATGTCAGCATCAGTCAATACAGATGGTTAACTTGAGCCAATATAAAGAAGTTAGTCAGAGTTGATAGGTACATGGAAGAAGGAACAAAAAAAAGAACCAGTATGGAGTAAAACCTCTTAGAGGTGGGCCTTAAAAAAAATATCAAAATCAATAATCAGTTCACTGATTAGATGATCATTGTCAGAGTAATTTCTTTAATATTTCTATTACCAGTAAGTTCAGGAGATATTCTAGTATTAAATACATTTTTTGATATGATACTGCCCTGCAATTGTAAATGTCTTTGACAAAAACTGAGACTGTTGCAATTTGTCTAAATCCATTAATCCAAGAGATTAAACATGGCAGGGAACAAGTTATGCTGCAGCCTGTTTGAAATAGTGTGGCGCAGTCTATAATAGAGGCTTCAAGAAGTATATGTGAGCTACAGAGCCACTTTGTCTTTTTTTTTTTTTTTATGACCGTCGGTCCTTCTGCTAAAAAGTTCTCACTCATTTTCATGAGTATATGAGGGATTAGTGCCTCAAGTAAAAGTTGAACCAAGTCTAAACTAGATATTAATATTTGAGGAGGGCACAAGGCGAGAGAATAGCTTCTGCAATATTCATATGTCATATTGACTTGACTGCCAGCCACTCGCCCATGCACCCAGTACTTATGAAGTCTCACAGATGACTGATGATGCAATGTTGTCCTTCCCCAGCTTCTTCTCCCTCGATCTCCCTTTCCGTTCCTCGTCTGCCAGCCTTATGCCATCTCGTCTTTCTCAGCTCTCTTCCCCTCCCAGCCATGTCGCCTCTTGTTCCATTCTCTTTCCCCGCTGTCTCCTCTTTTCTTCCCCTCTCTAATCTGCTGCCATCTCTCTGAAGAGCATGGCATGCCCACGGGCCAAAATCAATTATAGACCAAATTAAAGAGATGCTTCACAACTCCCCTAACAGAACAAGGGAACACACACATGCACCAGAAACACCAGGGTTGACATCAAACGGACAAATGCAAAGACCCCTACACCCACACTGGCCACACACACATTTATAGACACACACTCTCCAACATCTTCTATTTGCCAAGACTGTCACACACACAAGCAGAATTACACAAACTGGACTTTCTGAATACGTCCTCAGGTTAGCCCACAAGTGTTACATTACTTAATGGAGATTTCCTACTGTTGTTTCGTGGAAATGCCATTAATGAGCCATATTATTGGTAACATAGCTGTGAATTACTGCATGGCTGCCTGACGGTCCAAAAACTAGGACGACAATTTCAATAATTAAGACCAGCAGCCCGTGTTTTAGCATCAGCTGTAAAACATCAAATTCTCAAGACTCGATGTGTCTCAGAGGTTAACCAATTTTAGGGCACTGCAAGCTTCACTAGGTACATTTCAATGCAGTTATTTTAGACCACACCCTTGAACATCTATTACAATGGATACAAAAGTTTAATTATACAGCTCCAGTGATAGTTTTATTTCACTGGTGAAAATGTAAATAATAATATTGGGGATGTTACTTTGAAATGGATAAGTCAACATACAGCCTTAATAGGGTTGAGATGTTTTCAGAGGAATATTCAACCCAGTAACCTCAATGCCTCACACAAACTAGGACATCCTGAAATACCAACAGTGAAGGGAAGCAAGCAAGAACAGGCCGATAAGATGGATAAGACTAATGCATTCTGTTGTCAGATGAGACAAACACATGTTTACACTAACAAAAAGTAGGTCTTACAGACTAAAAACTGAGACTCTCTGACCAACAAACATTGTACCAGAAATCTAGCTTAGTAGTGGGAGAATCATGCTGGTGAGTGGCTTTATTTCCTTTAGTAGCAATTCACATTGCAGAGTGGATGAATGAATAAAGGTGGAGGTCCATCTCTAAAGTTATCAAACTCACTTTAAATATTTGTCCATTCCAAACACAAATCAAAAATTATTTAAAAATGTGAAAGCAGATAAACATCAAACCTCTGAAATTACTTAAACCTTATGTACATTTCATGAACATCTCTGAAAAGACACATCATTGCCAGGAAGCCAGATGTGTTAAATAACCTCTTAAGTAAATGCTTAGAACTATCCTGTGGAACGTGGCATACTGTGGAGGCTGGTATGCTGCATCACCCCTGCACTCTCAGGGAATAAAGTAATAATAATTTCCTGCCAAGCTGAATAGATATAGCCCTAAGGCTCAGACAAAAAACATGAAAACAATTCATAGACAAACCATCTTGAAAAAGGCACAAACCGCCAGCCGCCTACACTGCTTGCATTGAGCCAAGCTTGTAACATGAGTCTGCACTAACACACACAATATCAGTTTTAGAAGCAGACGCTACACAGTAATAAATGTGAAAATAACGTACTTTTCTGTGTGTGGATATTTTACAGGAAACAAACAGCACTTCTAAAGAGGGCAGTTACGAGCTTTTAAAATACGTCCAGCATTCGCGTGGCATATCAAACAATGTTCAAGTTCACACCCGGCACACACATTTACACACTTCCCCAAACTTGACACACTACCAATGACCTAGTCGTGATGGCAGCTGTATACATATGGATCAACACATACAAATGGATCAATTGGATGGGGCTGCATCCCCTCTCCCACCAAGCCTGAAGCACAAACACAGACTATCCATGACTGTAACACCGGGATGGGAGTGGGGGTGTCTGTCATTGTCCTGTAAGGGGATATCTGAGATGATGTTGGGGACTTATCCGCACTCTTCATAATCCATTGTGTGTGTACTTTTGTCCAAGCTGGTGGGTGTATGTGTGTAGCCGACCAGGCCTGGTGTTGTTGATAAGAGCTGAGGGCTTAGTCCTCACTCGCAGGGACACACTCAGAGCATTAATGAGCCCACAGCACAGAGGACAGCCTCTGCCAAAAAGGTCTTTATCAGCCTCTAGGAGCCTGGGTTGCCCATGTGTGTGTGAGAGGGTGTGTGTGTCAGAAAGACAGTCAGGCTGAAAGGGGCAGAGTCCCTCAGCCTTCATGTATTTTAAAACACTGTTCTGTTTTTTGGTAAAAATTATTGATTTTTAAACCTCCCGTCTCTGAACGAACACGGTACATTGCCCTGGTAGGGAATATAGCGAAGCCTGAAGGTGAGGGTGCAGGTTGAGATGCAACACACAGCAGTTCTGTCTGAGGGGGCACATCCATCACACAGACAGCTTAAACCCTGTATGTGTGCCTGTGTGTGATATAATAAGTTAGTTAGTCGGATAAAAGGGTGTTTTTGCAAGCGCTGCCTAAGCCAAGATACAAGCTGAGTGACTGACATAGTATTATATTGGCTGGCAACATAAAGGAGCGGATAAACGTCAGAAAAAAATGGAGACAGGGGAAGATTGACAATCAGTAGAGGCAAAGTGACACAGGTTGCCAGGAGGAAAACTCCGCAGACTGCTGTACATATTTTTTCCAGTCAACTTTTTTCATACACCAGGAGCATGCAAGCAATTGATGAACTCTTCAAAGTATACACAAAATTTGCAGAAGCCTCCATTTAAGCTAGTGATATTTGTCTCCAGGTTTGAAATGACTGGGATTTCTTAACAAAAAGAAAGATATCGCTTTCATTTACAAAAACAAACGTCATTATGCTAACAGGTTACATGCAATGTAGTGTGTAGCAAAAGTTTAAAACTTCTCATTTTTTGACACGGATCTGAGGGGCAAAGCAAAATGCAGATACATACACAAAGTAGAATGTCTAGAAAATAAGAAGTTTTGTGATATTCACTGGGGAACAGGATACAGGAAAATGTAAATGTAAATCCGTAGGGCAGAAAAACAAGACATGAAAAGCTGGACATCTACTCCGTTAATGCCTTTGATATTCTGGCGCCGTCTACCTGCCAGACAGCTGCCTAAAAAGCCAGAAGCACAGGTGGGATTGATGAGAACTGATTAGACTTGGCGGTAACTTGCAAAGGTGGAATAACTGGTAATATACACATGGAAAAGAGAGAGAAATCTAAAGAAAGGCAAATAGATAGGCTAGAATCATAGCATTTAGATGTGTACCTGGTGCGACTCAACTGAATCAAATGGTTGAACATTGTCAATGGTCAGAATCCTCCTGCAAATGCCCTGAATATTTTACTCAGGTGAAGCAGAGACAAAGACCTGGTTATGAAGACCCCAGGTGCAGATACTTTCAAAATCCTTTTTATCCGTCATGTTAAAACCATCTCAATTAACCCGGTGGAATGAATTTATTTTCCATAACATTTTATATCATCTGTGCTCCCTAGTTGTTTACAAAACAAGACAGGAAATTTCCCTGCATGTACTACAGGGTTTGTCCATGCTGTGGAATAGCCCTGCTTATAAGGGCAAATTCCAAGCATCTTTTATGCTTTGGTCCATGCCCACCGTGAATACTGCAGTACTGGGTTTGATGTATTGGACCAACTTATTTATGTAAAAATACCTTAATGATATTAAAAATTCGCTCACTAAGCTTTTTTAAATCCTTACCATACAAGAAATGGATAATGTGCTTTTTCCAGCATCAACTTATTGTGTTAATTTTGTAGCTCTAAATTAAGAAATTTTCATACCTCCAATGTCTCTTAAAAGGTGCAGGATTGTCTTCATTCTATTCTATGCTTCTTTAGCAAAGATGATTTCTCTGTTATTTCAGAACGATGCTTCTAAACACAATTTGTTTTCATCATGATTATTTAATTGTGGAATAAGCACTTTTAACTCAACTATATATATATATATATATATATATATATATAAAAATAACAAAATGTTATGGATATTTGGCTGTTGGGTTGAATTTCAGGATGAGCCCAAAATGCATTCAAACCTAAGGTGAACTTAATGTGAACTTCTCTAAGCTTTTGAATGCACCTGTCCAACTATTAAATGTTTCAGTTCTTTTTGCACAAGTTGCTGTTCTCTAACCAGGAGCTTAACGGCAAAAGTCACAAAAGGTGTTTGATCCTCGAATCGACCAATAAATGTCCTGGTTCAATTACAGCTGGTGTTTAAACAGTCGTCCTCATCAGGCTGTTCACATTGTGACATCATGAGACCAAGATGACACCTAACAATGGATCAACAGTACCTGGCCATTGCAATGCTTCAAACAGGACGTTCTCAGACGGACGTGGCCTCTGAGCTCAGAGTGTCACAGTGTCATCGGCAGGTTAGCAGAGATACCGAGGGACTGGAAAAGTTACAGAAAGGCATAGAAGTGGACGTCCTTTGGCCACATCCCATGCTGATGACCGCTACATTGTGAACAACGCCCCGAGAAACTGGATGATGAATGCTACTCAACTCCAGGCACGTTTAAGGGAGGTGAGAGGCACCCAAGTGTCATGTCAGACCATTCAAATCCATTTATATCAGCGTGGTCTGCGTGCTAGATGACCTCCAAGGGTACCTGACCACACCATCAGTCACAGGCGTCATTGTCTTGCATGGGCCAGGGAGCATTTACGCTGGACAAGGGACCAGTGGGCCTCAGTGCTGTTCTCTGATGAAAGTTGATCCACGTTGAGCAGAAATGATGGCCACCAAAGATCTTGGAGACGTCAAGGAGAGCGCTATGCATCAGCCACTGTTGTCACCAGACAAGATTTTGGTGGTGGCGATCTCACAGTGTGGGCAGGTGTGTCCAGTCTGTATAGAACTGCCCTACACTTTGTAAATGGTACAGTGACAAGCCCATACTACCTGAATAACATCATTAATCCAGTGATTGTGCCCCTACATGAACAACACAGGCCTAATTTTATCTTCATGGACGACAATACTCCAGCTCATCATCAGGGAACGGCTGTTGGAGACTGGTGTACCTCAAATGGAGTGGCCTGCACTTTCGCCAGACCTGAATCCCATTGAAAACTTGTGGAATCAACTGAGTCGCTGTGTAGAGGCTCGAAACTCTGCACCCCAAAACCTCAATGACCTGAGGGCTGCCCTTCAACAAGAGTGGCATGCCCTGCCTCAGCAGACAATAAGTCGACTTGTGAACAGCATGAGACGTCGTTGTCAAGCTGTAATTGATGCTCAAGGGCACATGATGAGTTATTGAGAAGTTGACATTTTCTGTTGTTGTGTACACACCATTGTTAACTTTTGTCAACAAATTGTTTGAGATGAGGAAGTCACCAGTGCATCCTTCTACTTAAATGTCCTACTTTCGTGATATGATATCACTGTAGCGGGAACTTTTTACATTTTCAACAAATTTCACCCGAAAGCCAAATATCCCTGACTTTTTGTGAGTAATTAGATAGATAGATAGATAGATAGATAGATAGATAGATAGATAGATAGATAGATAGATAGATAGATAGATAGATAGATAGATAGATAGATAGATAGATAGATAGATAGATAGATAGATAGATAGATAGATAGATAGATAGATAGATAGATAGATAGATAGATAGAT
>JAVLVB010001013.1:327116-344020 GCA_032876305.1 Orestias chungarensis | reverse complement strand
TAGATAGATAGATAGATAGATAGATAGATAGATAGATAGATAGATAGATAGATAGATAGATAGATAGATAGATAGATAGATAGATAGATAGATAGATAGATAGATAGATAGATAGATAGATAGATAGATAGATAGATAGATAGATAGATAGATAGATAGATAGATCCAAATTTAGCATTACCCCAGTATTTCATCCCAACAGCTATCCATTTTAACTGGGATTGGATAAATAGCCTGGAAACACCGTCTGACACGGAAATAACCTCCGATTTCTGCCAATGTATTTTGTATCCTAAGATCTGAAGGGGAAAGAAAACCTTACATTGTGAATATTTCGTTTGGATTAGGAAAAAAATCCTACCACAAAATAATTCTCTTGTTTAGATTGCTGAGAGTAGACAGCAATATCCCAAATACTAGCTGAAAGTTTGCCGTCTTCTTTTTGAGTTCCCCATCTGAAAGCATTCCAGCTTTTCCCTCCACTCTCCTGCTACTCTTCATTCTAAAAAGGGCATTTTCTACTTTTTAATTATAAACAAATTTATTTGAAACCTTCATTCACCAATTTCAAAATAGCACCATCATAGCCTTTTTAAAGTTTTCTCTCCAAGTCCTTTAGTTCTGCTTGTAGAATAACCATATAAAGCAAATGTTATTTTGTTACTACCTTGTGATTTCAGCTTCAGATGAATCCCACACTGTGTCAGTTCGCAACAGAGCACATGCTATGATAAAAAAAACTAATAATCAAGTTCCTCCTCCAATAATTTAATAAATCCATAAAACAATTGTACATGTAATCTCCATTTAGTCACTTTGTAACAAATCTCCAGAAATCAAGACAAATATACCATGTGATGTTTTCAATAGTGACAAGACGAAAATCATAATAGTAATCAGAAAGAAAAGAGTTTTAAGCATACATTCATGTGTAATTAATGAAATGTGTTTCCTGAATTAAATTGATTTAAAATTAAAATTTATCAAACAAGACTGTATACAGCAAGACATTTTTTTTTCTAGGAATAAGCTAAAACTCATAGAAAACACAGAGCTATGAGAAATCTACATTTCATCTACAAGTCCCTCTACAAGTCCCTCATCTTCCTCAACACTCTGAAAGAACAAAAGCCCTTAAGTCTTACTTTTTAGAAAAAAAATTGTTTACAGCTCCTAATGACCTTAATTTTGCTGTTCTTCCAGGTGACTACACATCACCGCATTTCATACACATTTTGAAATATAATCGACCAAAACACAGGATTATGTTTACCCGCGGCCAATCCAGGCGAACCCATTACTGTCCGCAGTCACCTCAACACCCGAACATTAGTTCATGTGATCCTCAATAGTGTCAGCTAATCGTATATGGGTCCATCGGAAACGCTGAATAAAAATTAACACCTCTCATTTTTGATGCCACACTTCACAGTATTGAAACTCATCCTGGTTCTTCACAGTTTACGGTTAAAAACCCAATGAAATACACTGGTGTAAAGGGAGGCACATGAAAGAGACAAGAGACAAACTTGAAACTGACTTTTAAGCATTTTAGGTTTACATGCCTTACATTTTTTAAGTGCTGCTGGTGTAACAGAGGAGTTTACTCAGCTGTACGGTGGTGCTGGTGCTTGGCAGGCGGAGAAGAAGAATTAAGGCTGTCACAGTTATGGTATCAAAATAAAGATTAATAGTGGTCATAGAAACAAAGGGGATTACTAATTTGTGATTTTCTCCATCTCATTGACAGTATTGTGGTTTAAACTGGCTCTTAGATTAATAATTCACTTAATGAAAAAAATAAAAGCAGTTTATCTTGAATAAAAGCGGATTATATTTTCAAAATAAAAACTTCTCATTTCAGATCTTCTTCAAAGCAAGTGTGGGAAACCAGTTTCAAATCTTTGCCGTCATACAGATGGAAACGGTTAATTGTAACAGTATTCTATAAAATAGACATTTAAAGTGTGCAACTAGTTACATTGCCAGTTCTCAGGAAAATATACCAAAATTGAGGACGATTCATTTATGATACATGTAAACATGTATCATAAATGTTTAGGGTTTATTTGTTTGTTTTTTCCAAGGGTAGTAGATTGATTACACCTCCCCCCTACTTAGCTACTGACAGGTGATGAATGGACGGACACAAATCCAAATACCTCTCAGAGTTAAATTGATAGATTACAGTGATTATTGATTTGGTTGAATATTTTACTGCTATGGTCCACACAGCAATTCTGTCTCTATACGGACTAGGGTGCAAGAATCACAGATTATTGGAAAACCCTCATGTTTACCCAGAATATTCCCCAAATTAAACTGCAAAATGAAAGTAGCACATGTACAAACACAAGAGATGGATAAACCACTATGACAAGGTCCTCTGAAGGACACAGTTTATCACAGGTTGGATTAGACAACAGGACATAAAATGCTTTCTTCTCAGTGCATGATACACAAACAAGTGGTCACAACATATCTGGTTTCCTAACCAATCGGTTTTTGGTTTTCCAGGCCTTTAAATAATGTCAGTCATTTGAGCTCCCGTGCATCGTCCAGCAGGTTATTACAGTGGCAGTGCAGCTTATTACCCTGCCTCAACGGCACTCAATTATTCTGTCATAGTCCACAGGGACCGAACAAGCAGCTCGGTGTGCTACTTAAAATATGCCTAAGTAGGCCAAAGAGGCCGAATAAAGTATGACATGCAGATGCAATACAGCATAGCAATACACATTGTAAGGAGCTAAACAACCGGTAACATTTTTTGGGGGGTTGCTTTGACAATTTGGTTCATGTTTGTTCAACTAAAGAAAATATCAGCATGACTTGATTCTCAGTTGATGATAATCGTTTAAACTAAAAAGGTAACTCCTCTTACAATTCATCACATTCACCATTGCTATGTACAAAGTATGCTTTTTCCACATATTCAAAGCAGACAGTCAACACAATCTTTATTTATGCCTCTCAAATAAGTTTCCTTAATACTTTTGTGACGCAGTAAAGAAATACAAAAGACACGAGGCAGGAAAGCTGAGCGGACATGAAGGGAGCAGATCTATTTTAGAGTGAGATTAAGCTGAGCTACGCCGAAATAGAAGCCCTAACCGACCAAGACATAATCTTGGGACTTATTAAAGACTCTTATTAAAAGTTAAGGAAAGCCCTAAGAACCTTAAAATAAGATGGGGGGGGGGTATGTGAATCACAGTCACAGAGGGAGATGTATGTGGTGGTGAAGGGATTCAGCTTGAGCTCTCCATCCTGGGCTCTCCATTCTTTCATTTCTGTTTTCCAGCTCTCTAAATGGCCATCTTTCTCCTCGCCCAACTGCAGTGACTCCATCTCCCTCAGTAATTAGGTCAGCTAAATAAAGTCTGTGGTTTCACCTGGTTTTGACAGCAACATGTCTTCACAAATGTAGCAACAAGCAGCCACACAGAAGTAATCATGTGCAGTTGCAGGTTATGGATGTTATTCAATTTATTTATTTATTTTTTATATATATATATTTTTTTTTTTACACAAATTCCTTTACATGCTCTTTTTGGCAGTTTGCAACAGAATCACTGAGCAATATATGGACATGATGCAAGCTGAATTAGCTTTGGTGAAGTCCTGTCAGGTTGCACCATGTACCTCAGAGTACCGGGGGGGTGGAGGTGGGGTAGTGTTGTACCACATGCTTATTGATCAGTTAAAGAAAAGCCTGCTTAAGCTTAACAACTGAACCTAAGGAAGAGTGTTTGTGTGTTGCTCCCTCTCTAGCTTTAACAGAAGGATGGGGATGTGGATCGAAGGCTTTTAGATTTTAGTCTGATACGCTGGAATAAAGGCAGTCTAATGTGTAGAGGATAAGGATCTTTGCCCCTTTTTCTTCAGTATAATTACAGGTGGTCAGTGAAGGCCTTAGAGGTTTGTTTGAGAATAGTGGTTTCAGAATAAAAACACCCCTTGTGAGTGAAATACACGAAGGAGGCCAATAAGCACATTATTTGGATGTTCAAATTAAACTAAAGGTTTTGTGCATAAACAGAAAACACATGGCGGAAAACCGAAATGGCAAATTGCCTCAAACACATTTCTATAATGGTGGCAGCATCATGCTATGGGATGTTATTGGTTTAGTCGCAACATGAAAGTAGGTCAGATTTAATGGGAAGGCTCTTGGAAATTTGACTGACCAAAAAATAAGTTATTGGCATAAAAATAAAATTCACCTTCCAGCAAGAGAGTGATCCTGATGACATGACGCTACGATGGAACGGTTCAGACCAGTTGTCTGCAACCATTACAAGATTTTTAAATTTCATTTTAAGTTTTTAATAAATGAAATGCAAAGAAATCTTTATCAAGGAGAGTATTAGTACATGTACATTTAATGACACCATTTTGGAAATTGAATCTCATGAATTCATTATAAACTTTTCAATGTGTTTTAATGGTCCTGTTAAAGTTGAGATCTGATTTCAATTAAAAATCTATTACAAGACAAACGTAGGTTTTAAGATTCTCTTCATCCAATTTAAGTAAACTTGAGCTATAAAGCAAAGAGGAATGGTCAAAAATAAAGATACAAAGCTGAGTCACCACAACGTACTCAATCCTGTAATTGCTGTCAAATGTGTTTCTGAAAAATAATGGAAACCTAAGCACTATTGAAAACTACACTTTTCAGATCTTTCTTTGTGAAAAACTGAAAATCAGGTCCTATTCCTTCCACTTTACAATAATGCCAAACTTTCTGTTGGTGTACCACATTAAATCCCACTTAACATCCATCTTAATTTACCAACATGTAGGAAAATTCAACGAGCATAAAGACTTCTGCAAGGTGCTGTATTGAAATATCTTTCAACACAATTTTTACTCACTTTTTCTCTGAATACAGCTCCTGATCAGTTCTTTGTCCTTCAAACCATAGCAGGCAGGAGGATTAATAGATACCATGGCAACGAGATTGCAAATAGACAGCTGTGCTTAGAGTGAGCGAGGACGGATGGATCTGCTGCTAGATGGGGTTTTCTAAGAAGACGTGTGAAGGGAAACTGAACTGAGATGATATGTGGGAGAAAAATAACTCAGCACAGGTTCTTGACATGTTCTACCTTATAGGCATGTCTGAATAACATACAGAGACGTAAACATCCAAGAACAGACTTCAGAACTTCATTTTCCTGGCATATCTGCAGGACTTTGAGGAATAATGTTACGCAGTGCTTTGGTTTAATAAGGGCTCTGTGGGATTTTCTTCATAATTTCCGAGTCTTAGCTATCAAAGTTACTCATTAAACATATACAGGCCAGAGGATTGGAATCACACCAGAAGAAAGCATTGAGTTATTCCCAGTCACTAAGAATTTGGCACAAAGTCCATTTTATGAGCCTTAGCTCACAGCATGCAATGGCTTATGGTTTCCTGAGATGTTATGCTGGTTTTCTCTGGGAGTTACCTGGAATTATAATGTCAAATTTAAAATAAACTACACAAGAATAAACACCCGGGGATTAATGTGAATTTATTCTAATTTATTCCCAGCCTAATCCCTCATTATAGCTCTCATAAGTAGTAGTGAGCAGGCAGATGCACAGACACTTACAAAAGCATGAAAGCCTCCAGTTGCAAGTTCCACATCGACAAGTCAGATTTGAGTTCACTGTTCTGAATTAGAGACAATATGTTGCTCTAACAAAGCACATATAGCTGTGGACCACAGACAGGTGGAGATGTGTACAAACTCATGTTTCAAAGAATGAATCTGGATTATGGCGTCCCAATAGGAGCAACAATACTGAAAATAATTGTAAGGCGTGAGTGAGTAGCAGAAAACCTTGGTTGACCATGTTAATCTTCTACACTCCCACTCTTTCTTTATTTCTCCACTCTATCAATTAAGAGCAATGCAATTTTCATCAAACAAGCTAAACATGATCTCATAGTAGTTTCTTAGTGTCATTTTTGACATCACTGCCATTGCATCTTGTCTTTAACCAGAAATTATTAGTCAGTTCAATAAAAAAGATGAAAAAATAATGAATCAATCATAACCAAACAAGCATACAATATTTTGGCTTTTTAAAAAAAAAGCAATTTTTATGGAAAAAGTTAACTGCCAGCAATATAAATTTTAGCTTGTTATTCTGTGCAAATAAAGTAAATGTTTCAGCCCCCTTGCATATAAACATAACTAATCTAATGCCATTTTTCAAAACAGAAAAAAAAGGCTTAGATGTAAACAATAGCTTAAATAATAGAAATCTGGTGGGGTGATAATGTTTGGGCTCGCTGCCGCTTCCCTGACTGTAAATAAAATAAATAATAAATAGTTTCAGAGCATTTAACAAATTAAATACTTCTCTGGTCAATAACTCAAGATTCCCCTTATTAACCGAGCTTGAGCAGAATGAAAAACAAGGTGACGGCAGCTCCAGCACATTATCCCTCTGGTACATACCTTGTGAACTCATTGTCCTAATCTTCCTGTTTCCTATTTGTTTATTCCTTAAACTCATATTTACTTCGGGACAGCATTAACAAAAGCCAGCAGTCACTGTGTTTGATTTGGTTCTTCAAATCCAATCAGTGTCAGATTTGAGGACATTGAAACGGTGACTAATAAGTCTAATTTATCCCAGCTGTGCAAAACAAACCTCCAAAAGTTTTTGTTTTTTTATGTTGTTCAAAATCATTGCTTCCTTTTGTGTTTTATAAATATATTAGCAAATCTTATTTTCAAATAGTATGCATTGCAGCTATTGTTTCTTTCCTTTCATTGTTGCCAGATTTGATTTTGATTTTTGTTTCAATTACTGTGCAACAATACGAAATACTACATTTCTTAATAAGCTGTCTGGCCCGCCTGTTTCATGGGAGGTGAGTCTGTCGTTGAACACAAGCCTGCATGACTGAACACAGCAAAGCAGCAGTCGTGGAGCATCCGTGAGCCGATGAGGTAAAGCCGTAGCCGAGCATGTAAGATGTGGCCATACAGCATGCTGATGGAGGAAATCAGAAGATAACAGCATCTGTGTTGAGCGTGTGCTGCCAACGCCATCAGAACGCACCTGCTGTGCTCACTAGCTGTACTTTATTTTAGGTGTAAACGCACAACAGGATCCGTCACAGTTTGCTGCGTTTGGCTGACATTGACTGACAGTGTTGTGGTCTGAGTTTTGCTCTGCCGTGTTATTCTTGTGGATTTACGGGGGGGGATCACCAAGAAGCAGAGAGAGAGAGAAAAAAAAAAACACAATGCACTGTTGCCCTGGCAGACTTAGAATTGGAGATTGGTGCTGCAGCTTTTGTTTATTTTTTTTCATTTTCTCCTTGAGCTTTGACAGAGTTTAAGCCCAAGCAAAAATAAGCTGCGGTCTTGTGGAGAAGTTAAGGACAAAAACAAAATAATATAATGATTTGCAGTAATTTGAAAAGAAGAACTCTCAGATTTAATCAAACTTTAATTTCAATGATAATTTCTTTTGGACAAAGAAAAATAAATATCTATTTATTTTACCAACATCAACCTGATGTTGGTGAAATAAAATATATATGCATCCATTGTTATATCGTTAATGGGCTATGACAATTAAAATACAGATTACTGCCTACTGAACAAAGAGCCTCTTTGACAACATTACGTTGACTGAATTAGGTCAAATCAGTATATCCCAAGACTTTTGAGAAAATATGTTGCAGACTTGCAACACAGAGGTGGACATTTTTAGGGAGTGAATGCTCTGTTAAATCTGGAGCTAAGCAGACCCAGTTTTTAAGAACAAAACCCTTTTAATTATAGGTATGGTGCTGGGAGTGTGATGGTCTGGGCCAGTAGTTTACCCTAAACTTAGGGCACACTTGGTTTATAAAGAAAGATAATGAACTGACACAAATTTAAAACTAAAATCTAACTAAAATCTAATTGGGAAAAAGTAGCATCATCTTAAACAGGATGTCAATTCTAGAATATGTGCCAGTATGGATTAATTATAATAAATTTGCTATGAATACAGGGCTAACATTCCTGCACAGCAATATTAAAACAAATGCCAGGTACTGCAGAGGCCTGACAGCATCTGTTGCCACCTAAACTGATTTATTTTTAGAAGTAGGCAGCAGATACATATATATTTTTATTCAGGGTGAGGTTGGATTTGATAGATTTTTTCTTTTATCTATTATAAGCTGCTATTTAAGTTTGCTCAGGTTATCGTTGTCTGATAAAAGAGCAAAAACAAACTGCGAAACAGGACATTTTCAAACTACTGTATAATAGATATTTACAATGTAGATCATTGTTGGGAGAAGCTGATAAAAGTGTAAATGTAAAATGACATCTTAGTGTCTCTACTTTGAATTTTTTAGCCTAATATATGCAAGTCATCTCTAAAGACCAGCTTAAACAAATTAATCTTGTCTTCCAGGTCCTCCAGTCCACGTCATCTTCTGCAATCTCCCATTCCATCATCATCCGGTTGAATTGGCCCCTCCCAGAGTTTATAGACTAGGAATAAGGCTGGTTACTCAAATCTAAATCAACACTGATGGGAAACCAGATGTAGAACAGAGAGCGAGGAGTGAAGCTTTTACCTGACTTTGTTAGTATTAATGCAATTCCACTGCGAGCGTTGGGATCGATGCAGTCAGATGAGGGACTCTGTTAACATCCAAATCTCTAATAGCATCGGAGCAGCCAGACTATAAAAACTCCCGCAGTTCAGTCATGAACACGCACCCAATGGACACATCCGAAGATAAGAAGGAGGGGGTGAAGGCACGACAAACCATCAGAGCGGGAGCTGTACGGCGGCAAATCCAAATAGACCTCCAGATTTGTTCATTATTCAGTATTCAAATGAAATTATGAAAGAATACAACGGTAGTCACTCGATCATATAATGTGAAATAGATAACTTTGCAGAAATCCCTTCACCTGGCCAATTCTGTGGTGACAAGATGGAGGCTTGGCTATGTCTCAGCAGAATTGGATCTCAGACAGAATCAGGCTGAGGTGCCACATGTTGCAGAAAAGAAAGAAAAAAAAACACCAGCACTGATTCAATCGTAACTTCTATGGAGAAAAGATCAATGCAGCAACGGCTTCACCGGCGCCTTTGACAAAGAAAGAGAAAACACAGATGCATGTGGGGTGATGCAGTGAGCTGATATTAATTTCTATGAGAATACACAGCCAAACATAGTAGCACCCAGATCAACATGCCTTCTATGAAAAGAAAAAAACAGAAAAAGAGAAGGTAAAGATAATTGGAGGAATATGTTTGTTTGTGGCTTCACCGAAGAAGGAAACACAGCTAAACACAGAATCAAGGCCTTCTATGGAGAGATGAAAGCAAAGTATTAACATGAAGCCCAGGAACAGGCGCTGGTGTACTTTCCACTGGGGGAAAAGCGGAACACTTCAAATTAATAGTACTGACCACAAATAATACATAAATGAAGAGTAGCAGTGGTTCAGCCAGTAACACTGGCAGGCAGCTTCACTGCACATGCGGCGCTCTGCAGTCTTCAAAGAATGGCGGTTGATTTCTTTTCAATTACTCACACAGAGCTGGTGTGAGTACAGAGACGTGCCAGGTGGAAAATGTTAATGCTGCATCGGACAAGTTCTTCAATAAAGTTAAAAAGCAGCTCTGTGCCGTCAACCTACTTAAATGAGAGCAGACAGAGCCTGAAAGATTAAACCGGACAGCCAGAGCCCCTTGTTTTGTCCCGATTGCTAAAAATAAACTTTTTTCCTCCGGTAAGGAGAGTGTGGACATGATTAGACAGTTTTTGTGATTGCAACCCGTGGACTGATAGATGAATCTGATCCTAATTAATTCAATTCAACAAACACACACACAGACACACACACACACACACTAACACACACACACACTAACACACACACACAAATCAGGTTTACAGATTAACTACAGAAAGATTTTTTCTTGTTTGGTTTTGCATGTAGCCCACTTAAAAAGCATGGTGATGAACAGAGATAGACGACAAGAAAGAATCAGGAGCAGCAAAAATACCTTTTCACAGGCTCCACTGCTTCAAAACAGTCCAAATTTAATTTGGACTCATTAGTAAGCCTCCTGAGTAGTTCTGTCTCATATCGCAGACACAGCCACTGAGAGTTGCGTGAGTGCGTTTGTGAGACAGCTTCTTTAATTACCCAGGTAATACAGCCAGATGCTCCATCACTCTAGCAATGGCAGTGATTAAAAGCAGTAAAATATTCATATCAATCAGACTCCCACATGCCACATGTATAATTAATGCGCAAAGAGGAAGGACGTGGCAACTTTTACCAAAACCAGAAGTGCCTCTCCGTCGCCATATTCCCCTGCGCGCTCCGCAGACGGCAGCTGCCTTGTGTTTCTACGAAATGGAGCTGAGAATGAGCCACTTTGAGCAACTCTCCACAGGGATGTCAGAGGCCAGGCAGCTCGCACTCTGGGACGTCGTTCAGCCACCTACACAGCAGATGTGCTGTGCTGCACTTTCACTGGGCCGACACTCTGGGAGTGTTTTTGTTGGGCGAAACAGTAGCTTGAGTTTACCGACTACCAGACGTCCTGCTTTCTCTGGTGGGTGTACAGTACTGCCCTTTCCTGCTCCGTCTGCGGCTTCTTGGCCGTTCTTTACTCGTCGATGCATCAAAATATCTGCGAGCCTTTTGTCTAGGGTCTCAGAAGCTGTCTGGTGTCTCCAGTGGGCGGAAGAGGATACAAACAAGACAAACTGAGACTTGAAGACACAAGACAGAGATAAGATTTTCACATTTTTGCCCACGGCGTCGAGTGTTTGCAGAGACGCTTCAAATTCAAGGACTCTTACATACAGCATTCATACAGGGACGTGTAACAAATGTGAACTCTTGATTTAAATAAAATGCTTTCTTGCTCCTGTCAGACCCCCAAGGTTCCGTTTAACACGTTTTCTATTCCTGCGCTCTCAATCTTCTAGCGTTATCACAAGGTTTTCCTTGATTAAGTCTTCTGTCGTGGTCCAAGAGTGAGCTGCCGCTACTCAGTTTGCCACGTGTGTGTTGCATCACGCTCATCACAATTACCTCTGGGTGTAAGTGTCTCATCTGTTGCCTGCTCGTGTTCCAATTTCCTTCAAGAGTGGCGAGGGCAACACCTGCCTCGCTGCGCACTCAACAATATGACCAGGAGAAAGGAAAGCTTTATTACAAGCTTCCTTCGGCTTTTCATTCAACAGCAGCACAAATCAACAAGCACGTATACCCCTTGTGTAAACTATTCATACCAAATGATATGGCAACACTTTAAATATACCAAGACATGATAAGAGGCAGCTGAGAGTATTTTTCTTAAGCAAGTGCAATAAAGATGGTGGAGAAAAACCTGCTAGAGTTTGTAAAAGACCATAGACAGGGGCTGAGCTTTGTGAGGAGTGACTCGAATCAAAAAGCTAATGCCGTGGTTCATGTGTGTCAACCTCCAGTCCTCGAGTGCCTTAATTGGATCATCAGGAAGATTTTGTGGAACTAAAGCACGTAAAGGGGTAATTTAGGGCCTTTGATTCAGGTTCGGGATGCATCAAATAGTTTTACTAGCACTCCCTGACTGGAGATTGAAACCCCTAGATCATACACTTTAATGGCCTAGTAAAAGTCCATGTTCAAATTCAGTTGAGAATCTGGCAAGGCTGGAAAACCAATGTTCAATTTGAGCTGTTTAGCAAAATAAGTCAGTGTCTTGAAGTTTAGGGCTGATTGATACGAACAACCTGGTGCTGTAACTGCAGTAAAAGACTCTTCAAAGAATATTAAAAGATTTCTGAACATAAAAGATCACCAAAACCTTTAAGGCATTTATTTCCCAAAATAAAATTCATGAGCGCAACTCACTTCCAAAGGGTGCAATTTTGTGCTGGTTTACCACATTAAACCCAAAAATAAAATACATTGTTATGTGTGTGTTAAAAAAGTGCAATAAGTATAAATACTTACCTAAGGCAGGGTAGATATGACAAGTTAGATCGTGTATTCAAGAATCTGGAGCTTGGAACAGTTGGCAGACATTACAAAGGAGCAGTGTTGAGGTCGACTCTTGGGAGTTTTGACAGCTTTCATCTCGCTGTGATTGGCTTGTGGTAATATTTCATGAGATTTCAAAACTTTGCGTGTGTCTAATTAGCTGTGAGGGGGCCAGGAAGGAGGCGATTGAGGAATCTAGAAGTGTGACAGCAACTGTCAATAATATTGCTAGAGCACAGACCTACAGGCAAGGATTGTGTATTTTGCAAAGGAGTAAAAAGAGGCAAGAAAATGTTTTTGTTAATTTTAATAAAAGTGCTTACAGGATAGATTTCTTCTGAATTCTCAAATGAAATCGATACTTTTTCCATGGGCTTTTCATTTCATGTATTCCACTGATTGAAAGCAATAAAAAGGCAAAATATCCAACACAGATCTCTCTGCTAAAGTTAAACAAATCTCAAAAAGCTGGAAAACAAAAAAACATTTGCTGTTTTTTCGTTTTTGTTTTTTTAAGGCTGGCTCTGAACCTAAAAAGCATAACATAAATAAAATAATCCTCGGCGATGATAACACAGTTGCAGAATTTGATTTCATGGTGTATTCAAGTGTACCATTTAATTTCAGCACACATTCGCACATAAAAGAACGCCATTAGCTTTGAACCATAACTGCCCTCCCCTGCTCGGTGCGTGACCGCTCCCCAAGGCGGCTGCTGTAAATATCAATGTTTTCTCACTCCGCTCGCCTTGTGTAAATAAGAGGTTTTCTTTCCATTTTCTCCTCTCAAAGCCTGACACTTTGACATTTGGTATTCCTGCGCAGGGGACTGCGTCCCAAAAACATCCCAGCATCAATTCGCCCAATAAAGTCCCTCAAGCTAGAAGATGCATAAAGTGCATAAAGTGTGCGTTGGATGATAATGCAGCCGTCACAGTGAGAACATGGATCTCCTCACCTCGCTATGGACGCGGCATCAAACATGCACGCCTAAGTGCTTCTTCGCGGCTGTTGCCGTGCGTCGCTGAATAATGCACATATTAATCTCCAAAAGTATGGGAGCTCCGCTAATTAATGCAGCATTTCCCTGGTCAAGGTTAGCTAATTAAAGTGGCATCTTTATGAACACTAGACACGTCCGTGTCTAGTGTTCATTCTCAATTTAGTTTTGCTGACCTTCTAACCCAATTTATTATTAAACTCCCAGACACCCGTTTTTTGAAAACTTTTTTAGGCATCATCTTCCCCTGTGGCATTCACTGGTTCGGACCTTGGTGTGTGGCACACTTGGGCACCACTTAAGTGGCTCTATGTAGATGTAGAAACAAAACAAAATCCTTTGAGCTCTGGCAAGTTTGCCGACGGAGCCAGTGAAGTTTGTTAAAGGTTTGTTTGGATTTAACTCCCCTGCTGGTCGGCGTTCTGCAGCACATGCTGGGATCCTTCCCCTGCAGCAGTAGGGAGGAGAGACGTGACAGCAGGGACCCTGTCTTTGTTTAACCGATCCATTTTTGAGGGAGAAGTGAGCACAGTTTGAGAAACTGGCGGACCCACTGGGGCTGCGACAGGCCGGGGGTCGGGCCTGCCGTCTGGACCTCCGACTGTCTGCTCCTTGGCTTTTTGCAGCAGCTCGCGGACAGTCTTCGAGAAGACGACTCTAGGGTCAATGGGAGGAAGCGCGGGGCATGCACAAGATTCCCTCAGCTCCAGAGCCTGCAAAACATTAGAAAAGAAACAGATACACGTTTAGCTTTAATAAATTAACACAATAAATAACTGGACTAACTTAAAGAGGTTTTAAAACTGTAAATAACAATATATATTGATAACCAATCATTATATCCAAGTAGCTTTGATGCTACAAGACTAACCCCTTGAATCTGAAGCACTTCCTGCACGCTCAAGATGGTTCTTCCTATTTCATGAAGAGATTCTCATACATGTTCTGCCACAAATTGACTAAGTTGAAAGCTCACCAAACTAATATGTTAACAGATTTTACATTGTGATACTAGTGAAAAAGCTACTATTCTCATGCCACAAATATCTTTTGGTGTGTTGGCCAGCTGGCCAGAGCAGTTCCTTTCATATGTTAGCTGTGGGTCACTGATGGCTTGTGGGAAATTTTTAAAAGATCCTTCTAATGGTTTCCTTTAAATACTCTCTTCCATAAAGGTCAGATTTGTGGATTATACGACAACACAGGCTAACAGGAGTCACATTGTCATATTGCTTAGCTCCTTAAGAGTTTCCAAAGGTGCGTCACTGATTTCTATTTGCAGTATGTTTTTGTTTTGATATTCAAAACTTGAGATATTGTTTTATAAGCACACGCTGCTTCGAATGTGAATGTCTGCTGTTTGTTCACAAATGTTTTTCAGCAAACCCTTGAAGCCTTCAAACAATAAGATTTATATCAACATTAACTGGACACAGACTTTGGCAGTTTTATGAGTGTCAGAGTAAAGGGGATCTGAAGAGATCATTCATCTATCATTTTAGTTAAAAATGTTGACACTGTGTATTCTTCCACTTTACTACTACACACCACTTTTTGTTAGTTTATCTTATAAAAACTGCCCCCAAAAAAATATTTCAAGTGGTGTGAATTCTTCCCAGAGTGTGCACTTGGTTATCCTACCCTTCAGCTTCTTCTCCTGCTACCTGTGGATTCAATTTGCTTTGCTTAAGTATGATGAGCACACTTGTGGAGGATAAGTTATTCCCGAAGACTCTGGTTAAGTAGCCCGAGGCTGTCACCCCCCTGCTCACAAGGTTAAAAGCCTCATATTATGCGTGACTTTCAGATGATGAAGCTTGGCCGCTGGTCGGTTCGTCTGTGCCGCTTGGCAGGATCAAACCGTTCGGCGCGAGCAGGGTATTATATTATCACACCAGAAACTGAGTTTTATCAGCTCACGCACATAAACAATAACCATACCGCAGTGTTTATCACGTCGCTGCCTTCAGCTCCATCCTGGCCTCGACAGCGACTGCTGCTAGAGGTCAGCCTGTCTCACAGGGAGGCGAGCGATGCACGCGCTCCACAACTTTGCCACCTGATGGACAATTAGAGGTTTGCCCATCTGTTCAACTTTACTGCTTGGAGCATCTGATGAAGTGACAATATTTCAACAACAGCAACACTTGAGGCTAGCTAAAATTCTCTCACATACACAAACACTCACAAGCATATATGCTGGTTTTCATGGAGTATTTTTACTGCCACCTGATTTGTCTTTAGCCTTAAGATACCAATGATTATCTTGCCACAGAGCCAGCAGAATGTCCTGTCCTGTGAGACCAGAGTGGCTAATGATGAGCCTGTTCTCGACATTTTTTCTGTGCCAAGCATCCCGGGCCTGGCACAACAAAACAGTTTTCCTGTCTTCCTAAGGCTCTGCGTCTTTTCGTCTCCTTCCCTAAAACTCTGCTTCCTCTGTGGCTCTCTTTCCGTGTGTGTGCAGGTATACATCTCTCCAGATGCTTCATTAGTCCCATTAAGACATCTTCAAACAGCACCTAAAGCTACACAACAAACGTGCATGAAGCATTAGAAATCCCCTGACTTCAGTCAGTGACTTGAGAGAATCACATGAAGAAATACTTTTTCTTCTGTTTAGGTGCAGGTTCTACTCTACCTTTGGTACGAGACGGTCCATCTGACTGGATCTGTTCCTGTGTGAGGGGTGTGTGGACAGCCATTCCGGTAAGGTGGGACTCCCTGTAAGTTTGTCTACAATCTCCAGCTGCTGCCAGAACACGGGGCCCGCTCGCACATCCGCGCAGGCCTGCGAAATACACGCAAAATAAAATGACATCCCTACATGGCTCATAATCAAAAATATAGTCATAACTCAATAAGATGACAAGCCCTTCTAAAGAGCATTATGACTTTGATTTAGTTTTACAACAGTGCCCCCTTGTGCCTAGCAAGCAGATTACCAATTGTCTAAGCAAAGCACACAGAAAAGTCTTTGAATTATTTCAGGTTTTTGAGTGGCACCCATAGTAAAATGTGTGTACACCAGCACAAATGTAGCACCAGATACTTTGTGATAACATCAATAATAATGGGTGTTGCTTGTGTGACGTTTGCTAAAAATATTAAAATGAATATTATTGTGAAACCTCAGTCATGCTACCTTAGCAGCTAAATGCATTCCGACGTGATCCGCCTCGGCCTCCAGTTTGCGACTGTAGGGATGGTGGAACATCAGCTGCGAAACAAGGAAAGTTTTTACACACAGAAAAGCCAAAACACGCTACTTTTGCATTGTGAAAAAACTGATATAACTCTTGGGAATGATTTATTTTTCCTTGCATTCGCCACTTTAATTTTGACACCCTGTAGCTCCGAATATTCAAATCACTGAAATCATGAATAATAATACCTCACCTCTGTGAGCTTGTCCTTTGCCCACCCGCCCAACAGTGCCAAGCTGTCTCCAGGACACAATGCCCAGATGGCTGTCACCAGAATAAGAGACAGGAGGTCCACAACATGAGACAGGCTGGCCTGTTCTGCCTGGAGGGAGCGGGGAGAAGACGAGCAAGGATGTAAGCAACAGAATATAAATAGCAGGGATAAGGTTAGAGAGAGAGATAACCAGAGTTGAAAACTTTCTGAGGGTAGGGAATGAGGGGGCTGGAACATATTGATTGTTCTCATCTATTCCGCTGAAGCGTTTTCGCTGCAAACAGATTTAGAGGTTTTAACAGTCAATCCATTACAGCACACCAACATCGTAACATTGAGGTTGTTGACGTTCATTCCCATCGTCTATAATTAAAACAGACTTGAAAATACCCAGAACTTTATTAGACACTTTTGGGAACAAAACGAATGGGCCTATATAACTGCAGGGGGGGGGGGGGGGGCGGTTT
>JAVLVB010001013.1:267536-327016 GCA_032876305.1 Orestias chungarensis | reverse complement strand
TAGCAACCCGGTATGGCATAGTTATAAAACTTTATTTAAGACAAAAATAAGACCTTCAAGAAATAACTTCCTAATTATGTACCGAAGCTATTTAATGGCAAATGAAGATTTAAAATTTTGGATTTAAAGTGTTCTTGACTTCATATGCACCATCATTGCATTAAGCCACTTTTACTCTGACACTCAAAAATGCAAATAAAGTTAAAAAAATAAAATAAAATAAAAACTTTATTACCCCAAACTGAAACTTACAATTCTTTATAACTTCTATTATCTAAACCTATTTAAAGATGTATTTTAGAAGCTAAAGGGTTGGTTACCTTTGCAACGCAACACAAAGACGCACTGGTACCTATGGAAATGTTAAATTTTAGACTGTTTAAATTTTGATGACCTGACAGTTATGTTGCTTTGACTGTGGAAGAAGACCGGGGAGGGGAGCATGCACAGGGAAAACATGCAAACTCCATGCAAAATAACTAGGATTCAAACCAAAGACCTTCTTGCTGCAAGGAAACAGTGCTACCGACTGCTCCACTGCAAAGCTGGGCGAAGGGTTTATGGAATAAACAATAGGGCTATTGGTACCGTTAGTCACAGACTCCACAAACCAGCCTGTATTAAAGCTACAACAAAATAAAGGTTTTTAAGAAAGAAGGACAAAATATGCAAAGGTTTCAAGAAGGGTGTGGGGGCAGGGGTAATCTTGTATCGAAAAACCTGTACCTTGTAGCAGTTGGTAGTCATTAAAAAACGGCTGCACTGACTCTAACTCAGGGCAATTCAATTGTTTTTATTTATTTGATTTTGTTTTATAGGAATATTTTTATGACATTTCGAAATGTTACACCCTTCTTAACACCTTTTAGTGTCATTTGTCTCCCAGTTCAATCTATGTTGGCCTATAAAAAAAAAGAAATAATCAATGAAAAATTGATGTATTGAAACACAAGGATATGTATTTCCTAAACTTAGTCAGGAATAAACCGTTTTCACATCAAAATGATAAAACAACCTAAACCTCCCTCAAACAAAAGCAATTGACACCAGCTGCAAAAGGTTGTGAACCTACTGAATGGTCCAATATAGCATGAGCCATTTCATGTCCAAGAACAATCAGTAGCTGGTCCACATCTGCCACAGCTCCCAGCATCCCAGTGAACACGAAAACTTTCCCATTCTGCAAAGAACAACAAAGATAAACGTATTGCAAACCTGAGCCACACACGACAACGAAGTAACAAAGGGCACCGAACACAAGAAAAGTTTGTGGTCAGGGTTTCTTTTGCTACTCACCGGAAGGACAAAGGCGTTGATTTGGGGACTTTCCACCACATGTACACTCCAGGGGACTTCAGAAACTTCAGGGATGTCCTTGTTCCTTTCTGCTAGGAGCTGCACCGACTGCTCCACCATCTGGTGGAGTGGGTCGGTGTCAGGAAGCAGCAGCTCAGCGAACTCCTCCAGGTGCTGGAACACAGATTTGCCAGCAAGTTATTGGTCCCCGTTTCGTTTCTTTCCCGACACCATCCACTTCTGAGGATATGCTTTGCCCTGCAAGGGTTCCTGTGATTGTCGATTCCTTGAAAAAACATATGAGGATCTAAGTAAAATATTACTTAGATCATTTCTCACCGCCTCTGAAGTCAGTGCTGCCAGTTCCATGTACTTCTCCCTGCTGAACACCAGAAGGCGGACCCGCCCCGTCACTGGGGACTCATCCAGGTGTGTTAGGAGCAGAAGGGCCACAATTACCAAAGTGACTCCTGCCCCCGTCACCAGAAGCCAGCGGCGCCTCCGGATCCATTCTCGCATGAGCTGTCGCTGCTTACCTGGTAGAGCCCCCCACCACTTCCTTAAACTCCTGCACAGAAAAGGGAGAAAGGCAAAAAAATATATAAAAATCCGGATTTTAACAGAAATGCTTAACAGTAGAAAGAAAGCATTCGTTTAAAGCTTCTTAGGGAAAAGGCCACCATTAAGATGGAGAATAGAGAAACAAATAAAGTATAAAACAGAATTGTGCAAATGCAAACTAAGATCACTCATCTAATGTTCAACGGAAGGCCTGAGGGTCTGACGGACCCTCTTATGTGGCAGGTTTTTAATTATCCCACAGTGAAAACCGAAACATATGGCAAAGGTGCTTTGGAATCACTTCCCCAAAGGCTTGTGAAAAACCTGAGATGGAAATATGTTAGTAAACTTTAGCAGCACACATTTTAAATCCAGCATTAAACACAGTTTTATTAAAGTAATTGGTTAGCATCTTAACAAACATTATTTGTTTATTAAAAAGACAAGGGATTTTGTTACACATAAAGCCTGACAACGATTTTTCAGTTGTTATTTTAAGAAATATTACTCAATAATGTGTTGCTTCCTAATACCAATGTGATTAAAACATATGATTATTTGATTTTTAATGTTTAACAGTAAACTGAAAATAAAATAATATTGTAGTTCTTTATTGGAAAATGTTCACATAATCGAAACTTTGTTACATCTGATAAACAAGGCAATTTAAATCAACTTTAGCAACATAAATTAACCCCGTTTCACTTATTAAAGTTAATATGTACACTCCTCATTTTAAGCAGCGAGATGTTTGAGGGGTTTCTTATATGAAATCAGACCATAGCTTTCAAAAAGGACACGGTCCGACATTTGAATTTGCCGTAGAGGAGTTAATCCCTAATTCTTCAGGTAGTTTTTTACGTGCCATGTTCAGGATTACTGTCATGAGGCACACTGAAGGAACACAACATTTGGTTTATCCCCATCTTCTGTTCGTTCTTTAATTCAAATATTTAGACTCAAAAGCACCACATTGGTCTTACGTTTTGCTTAATGTACATACATTTACTCTCTCAAACCTATGAAATTTAAAACAGTCTGTTGTAAAGGCATTTACTTTTATATCAACATCAGAAAGAGCCTGACGGAGCTCCTTGGGGATATTTTAGGGATTTTTGGTCATTTATTTCAGCGTCTTACATTCTGCCTTAAACACAAACTAGTTTGAGGGCCAGAATTAGGAATGATAACAAATGTTTTGGTTGTCCTCCACTTAAAAGCCTTTGTTCAGATCATATTGCTTTCCACAACTTCAACAGTCTGAAGCACCAAATTAATAAACAAAAATTAAAGATGGAAAAATAACATGTTCTGAGTTAATCCTGTATAAATTTCCCCATTTTAAGTCGAATAACTATGGAGGTGTCCCAATTTATTCTTTTACAGAAATCGTTTCAATTTACGTTTTACAAATATTTTTTAGAAAAGTAATTTCTTTACCTTTTGTTTTAATTCAATCATCTTAAAAATAAGGCACTTATAACATTAAATTAATAAAAATATGGAAAAACTTCAGTGCATCAACTTTCTTTCTTAGGTTTCATGTTTGCTCTAAATAACTAAAGTGATGAACAAAAACAGACCTTGCATGTTTCTCCTACCTGCCCAGCAGTATAGCCAGAAGCTTCTGCAGAGGTTTGAGGACCATCCATATAAGGGGAACAGGAAGTGCTCTCCTAGGAGCTGAGGTGTGGAACTGGTGGGCGGGGCCTATCAAGGAACACGCCGTCCTTACGTCTCCATGACGTAAAAAAGACTTTCCAGCTGCACAAACTCGCACATTTGAAGATATTTGATGAAAACCGACATTAAAACATACTGAAAATCGATTCCTCCTCAAAGGAAGAACAGCTCGTTTACAGAGCTGGAACTGTCGAGTCTGACTCACGTGAAAGTAAAAGCGAGTGTTTCTTAAAGAGGTACGACCCAGAAAAGCCATTTTTGTCACATTTAACAAGCGCTCATTTAAAAGACAGACTAAAACGTCCGTGTAACACAGATAATAATATTATAGGACGACGCAGTAATCTCAACGTGTTCCAAGTTGGTCGTTTCCAAGCGGAGCTCTTCTTCCGGTTTCAACTGTCAAAGTCATGTAACCTTGGTAACTAGCGTCCCGCTCCGGCGCTTCTTTGAACATCTTCTCGCGCGGGTCTAAATGTTGCTTCATAACAGATTTAGGCACAAAGATAAAACATCGTATAACACATCGACGCCCCCCACCTGCTTTCCAATACGGGACATGTTATGTAACTTGTTTTTTTTAGGAAAATGTTAGAACTAAATATGGTCTTGCCTTTCGAACGACTCCCCGTAGAAACACTTTCACAATGAAAGGTTCCGCTTCACTTATCAGTTTAGTCATGAACCAAAGCGGATACATGTTAGGAATCTGGATATACAGGTACCCTGTAGTTAACTACAGAAAAAAATGATGTATTATCCCCCTTTGCAGGGTTGGCTTGAAGTTAAATGAGATGAGGAAATAAGCAAAACATATTTAGGGAGACAGTAAAGCCCAATAAGGCCTATAACAAATTCCCAAAAAACAGTGACTACACTTAGAAAGTAAAGCAGTGACTAAATTAACACTGCAGTAGGATTCTGGTCCAATCTGTTTAAAAAGGGGTCAAAGCAGTTAAAAGTTTTGCCTCGAGTCCGTCCAGAAACACCGGAAAGCTTCAGGAAGTTCTGATGCAAATAATTAAATACTGTACATAAATGGATTAGAACAACAAGAACAAGAAAAACATTTTTTTATTTGTAGAGAAAGTGATAAAATACACGGACTCTGAAACATGAATTAGATTAGAAAAATTGTCCTTGATATCTGAGCACTGGATATATATTTCTAACCATCTTAAACCAGAGTCTACCTCCACAATCATGTCATATCCAACTACTTCACTTTCAACACCGCTTGCATAAACTATTATATACAAGTGATCTTTTTTAGCTGCTTAGTACAGTACAAATAGAATTCTTGTGAAACTACAAGTAAAGGTCATCATATGTCCTTCATGTCCTGCTGTATTGGCATCCTTTCCTCATTTCTGGAACATCTCCTGGATGTCGTCTGATTGAATAGGCTTTGAAATGCTTAAAGGTTGTTCTTCTTCTTCTTCTTCTTGATATGAGGTTTTCTGTTTGGAGATGAACTCTGACAAGAACAAGCATTGGATCTCAGAGAGGAACTGGTCTCCTTCTCCATCTGGCAGGGTTTCCAAGTGTCTCGCCAAAGACGCCATCATCTAGAGACAGTTACAGCCGTGAGCTTACTGAGAGAGCTGAGCTGACTCATATAAGCAAGGATCAAACGTACCTTTTCCAAACAAGTGAGGCTGGAGTCTCTCCGAAACATTCTGTCCATCTGTACACTCCTGCACAACCAGAACAATGAGCCTCATTAGGAAAAGTCCACATTCATACCAGCATCTGGTTGCGGGAATTGCAGTCCTGATTGTTGCTGACCCGTGTGCCTGAGAATACTTCTGGATAATCCACTGAGCCCTTCTCATGGTCTGCTCCCAGTCAGGAGAATCTTGTGATGGCAGAAAGTTGAATCTGTACGGCAGCTCTGTAGAGGAACCAAGAGAGAGAGGGGGGAAAAAACTCAGCTGGAGGGAAAAAATGTGTTACTGTGCACAAAAATCCCTGACCTACATTGTCAACTTGATTGTTAGGCCTCTTGATCTGGACTGTTTTGATGTGTTTGAGTCATGTCTTACTGTGTGTTTGAGTTAGTTTCACATACTGTTTTGGCTTGAGGGCTCTTGGCTTTCCTTCACCAACAAGCAGGTTATTTGGGAGTGGGGTGAAGGGTTGGCGGGGTCATATGGGCTCACTATCATCCCGAGGAAGGGGGCTCCACCGCGGGAAAAATAACTCTAGGTGAATCAAGAACGGAAGTTCAGATAGCATGTCCACATGTACAGTACCTTCCAAAAATATTTACACCAAAGCTGTTCTTATATGCTCTAAAAACAAGTATTTTTTATTCATTACTGTACTGGGATTTTTTGCAATAGACCAAATTATTAGTTAGGAAGAGCAACAAAAAAGAAGGTAAAATATCCTTTAAATTTTTGCACTAAAACTCAGACTTGTGATGTGTGTTTTAATCAAAATATTATACAATGTAACTCTTAGCAATCAGATGTAAATGGTAAACTTGTGTGATCTATCAATGGTTGGTTAGAAAACAAACATGTGGTGCTTTAATTTTTTTGGATTTAATAGAAATCTCTCTGTGTTTCAGGTTATACACCATACATATCAGCCTGATCATAGTATTGTGAAAACAGTGTGGTGACAGTGTCAAGCTGTTTTCTTTTCAGCCAAGAGAACCCATGTGGTCGGAGTCTATGACAAGCCGATGAAGATAAACAAGGAAATCCTGGAGGAAATTCAGACTCAAGACGTTTTCCTTCCAGCAGGAGAATGAACATAAATATAATACTGGCTATGATTGCATTGATAAGACCAAAACACATAGATGTGTTAAAATAGGCCCAGTCTGGAAATTTCTATGAAAAAGTCTAAGCATCAAAAATTTATGTGAAACCTGCACGTTTTTTTTTTTTTTATCGATTCGGTTTTCACCTGGAATTGGTCCTGCGTGTTGATATCCCGCACTGACGGGTTTGGGTGAAAGGAAGGGTGTGAGTGGTACCAGCCCACAACGCTAAGGCCTAGGGAGGCGAGAATGTCACAGGCCTGAGTCTGTGATACCGGGTCCATCTCGCACTGCAGACCCGTGCTCACGCTGTTACATGGTTCAGCTGCACAGATCTGCAAATACGACGGTTTGTCAGATTTCTGTACGATAAGAATAAAGATAAACCAGGATCACTTCTTACCTCGAGTACTTTCTCTTCCTTGTTGAATGTTCCGCCCAGAAGACCAATGACTTCCCCTCTTGAAACATGTGCATGCTGGAAAAAAAAATTGGAATACGTGCAATTACTTTATATTGCGGGGAAATAATTCAAAATCGCTGGTGTGTTTTATTGAAGAAAGCAAAATAAGACACAATTTTAGATGAGGCTTTGATAATATTGTACCATGTCCATGATGAGAAGAGTCTCAGCGCACACAATGACCTGAAATGGCTCCTAGGGAAAGCACAAAGTAAACAGTTTGAATATTTAAACACGATAAAATACAAATACCACACAGAAAATGCAGGTTACTGTACCACACTGACATATAGGAATTCGTATGTTCCTGCAAACATGCAGACATTAGGTAACATTGTTATCAGATGAGTTAGATGCAACATCAGAGTTTTGGGGATCATCAAGTAAAAATATTTTATATATTCGTTCTCAAAAATACATGAACAGCAAACTTTTAAATGTCCAATAAATCCAAGGCAGGCCTGTGTGGAAACCTCAACAAAAAAGGTACAGAATTTCACGTACATAAAGCAGTGTGTCTACCTATGCCTTTGTAACACAGGATAGATATGCAATGGTATAATTAAACAATGAGACAAGTGCTCACAAACCTGTACATCCTGTTCAAAAGATCTGCAAGGAATCAGCTGGAATGGATCAAAGGATCTGAGGTGGAGAGCGTGATTATAGCGTTAGACTCCTGCAGCGTTTTATTTCATTTTTTTAATACAAGAATTCATGATGCCCACCCTCTGTACTTGGAGATCTTGCAGGGTTTAGGCTGCTTCTTCATCTCCTCTCTCCGCTTCGCCAGCTCCTCAGCGCTCAGATGCTGAAAAACATATCGGCCACACAAGTTCAGCAGAAATAGATACGCCGATTCGTACAGTTTACATGTATGAAAAAAACTGTCTCCATACCTCGTAAGTCTGTCCCTCTAAATCTTTGGCGTCACACCAATTCCCCCATATGTCTCGCACGCGCCTCTTCCTGGTACGCTGCAACCAATTAAATGTCAGCTCAGGTCTTGAAAGGCCAGGCTTTGCAGCTTGTTACGGTATTCAGGAACCTACCATACTCTGCAATCTCTGAGCAAGCTGATAAGCCTCAAGCACTTCTTTGGCCTCCTTAGCCTTAGTCCGGTCCACAACCTTTGGTCGATTGTATACCGCTTGCTCTATAGGAAGAAAGCAAAAAAGCAAAAGCACCAAGCACTAAATTTGAACAAAGATAAAAGCGACACAAGTAAAACTAACTACAGAATTTGAGACTTACCACAGTTAAAGTTGATGGCTCCAATGAGCTCCAGGTATGTGTGTATCCTCCCGATGCAGTTCACGTCCCCGCAGTTCTTCAGACCAGGACGCACTGACGTCTTGTTCAGGTATCTGGGCTTGCTCTTCAGCCTAATGATCAATACAACAATGATCTATTTTTTTTCTCTGTACAGCTGAGGTGAAGGGTTTGGTCCTACCATTGATCCAGGATGTAGTTCCTAATCTTGAGATATCTTTCGGGGGTTTTTGATGGTCGTCCCTCGAAGAACTCTGGGATGGCTTGTTTCTCATCCTCCGTGATCGTCTCTGTGTCCATCTCAACTTCCTGCTCGGGAACCTTTAGCTCTTCCACTTCTTCCTCCTCCTCTACCTCGTCCAGATCCTCCTGGTCTTTGTCCGGTCTACAGACGTCCATGTTTTCAGCAGACTCTGCCAACAAAACAGGATTATTCCTACCAACAGCTACATGGAGGTGAAACACAAACACCTGATGCGGATTACCTGCAGAGTCATGACATGCTTCTGCGAGCTGACCAATATATGGCGAGGCGTCCCACTGGGAGCTCTGGTCATCGCTAAGATTAGTTGTCACCTTTGTGTAAGGCTGCGCTTCTATCTCAGGATGCTCAGTCTTCAAAACATTCTCACGTAACATAGTTTTTCCATCGTCTTCCGTGCATGATGTGAAAGGATGTGGAGGACTCTGCTCAGAAGATCCTCGGCAGGGTTGATCCTTCATCTCGTTGCTGTTCTCCAACACAGTCAGCTCTTTTTGCTCTTCTGCGGGAGTGTCAACTGGTCCACTGAGTTCAGTTTGGATGTCCTCCCCATCGCCCTCAAACAGGTCATCAGTGATGTCTACGTCCTCGTCATCAGAAAGCCTCTCTATGCGGACGGTGTTGGTCATATTGGGCTGAGGAGGCTGCGGTTGCTGCTCTGGACCTGTAGAAGGAGCTGCAGCTTCAGGTTGTGATTGACCCTGTAGTTGGAATAAACAGGAGAGGCAGTTAAGAATCAATCCATCAATCCATCCACATACATATATGTATATATATATATATACGTATATATATATATACGTATATATATATATATATACGTATATATATATATATACGTATATATATATATACATATATATATACATATATATATATACATATATATATACATATATATATATACATATATATACATATATACATATATATATATACATATATACATATATATATATACATATATATATATATATATATATACGTATATATGTATATATGTGTGTGTATATATATATATATATGTGGATGGATTGATTCTTAACTGTCTCTCCTGTTTATGTAGTCACACCTTGTGTTTGAAGTACTGTCTGGCATAACTCTTGACCTGAAGAACACTTCGAGTGTCCACTAGCTTGGCGATTTTTGTCCACCTTCGACCATACTGAGCCTGAAATTTGGAAAGAAAAGCAAATTACAAAAATAAAATAAAATGAATAAATAGCTTAAAGGCATAAAATACATCAATCAAGGATAAGTATTTATAGGTTTCTTTAACTCATGATAATAATTTAGATTCATCCTGACAGCAATAAATTCCAATTAATTATGACTGTGTTGTCGGGACTTTTAATGTTGCCATATTTATGCTCTATGAGAGCATAAACATGATTATTTACAGTTAATGTGTCCGGTGCAGAAATATGAGGAGATCTATGTTCATATTAGGTATTTTTTAAGAGTAGTATTTGTGAGCCTGATTCAAAGACAGAACCACAGCCAGGCAGGGAAATATCTAAAGAATTCAAGAATGCGACTTAAGGAGCTGGTCTAGAAAACATGGCTCTACAGTTCAACAATAAAAAACAAACACATCAGTTTGTAAAAAAAAGGTTAATTATTACTGTGTACACCATTTAACTATGAGCTTTATTTAGCCGTTCTAATTAAAATAGGCCATAACACAATAACCATCATCTACTAATGATTAATTAATTTAGAGAAATGGCTTTGCTTGGCATGCATGTAAGACCTATGATTTTCATACACTGATTTCTTTTACCCAATCTTTTTGAAGATTGCATTTGTTTAATGATTTAGATTTTTTTTAATGATGTGATATATATATATATTTCTCACAAAAAGTTTTGGATATTTGGCTTTCGGGTGAAATTTGTGGAAAATGTAAAAAGTTTCCGCTACAGTGATATCATATCACGAAAGCAGGACATTTAAGCAGAAGGATGTACTGGTGACTTCCTCATCTCAAACTATTTGTTGAAACAAAAGTTAACGATGGTGTTTACACCACAACAAAAAATGTCCACGTCTCAATAACCCGTCATGTGCCCTTGAGCATCAGTTACAGCGTGACAACGCTGTTCACAAGTCTCTGCTGTTCACAAGTCGACTTATTGTCTACTGAGGCAGGGCATCCCACTCTTCTTGAAGCGCAGCCCTCAGGTCATTGAGGTTTTGGGGTGCAGAGTTTTGAGCCTCTACACGGCAACTCAGTTGACTCCACAGGTTTTCAATGGGATTCAGGTCTGGAGAAAGTGCAGGCCACTCCATTTGAGGTACACCGGTCTCAAACAGCCGTTCCCTGATGATGCGACCCCTATGAGCTGGAGCATTGTCGTCCATGAAGATGAAATTAGGCCTGTGTTGTTCATGTAGGGTGACAATCACTGGATTAATGATGTTATTCAGGTAGTATGGGCTTGTCACTGTACCATTCACAATGTGTAGGGCAGTTCTACACAGACTGGACACACCTGCCCCCACTGTGACACCGCCACCACCAAAAGCTTGTCTGGTGACAACAGTTGCTGATGCAAAGCGCTCTCCTTGACGTATCCAACATCGTTGGCGGCCATCATTTCTGCTCAACATGAATCGACTTTCATCAGAGAACAGCACTGAGGCCCACTGGTCCCTCGTCGTCTAGCACGCAGACCACGCTGATGTCAACGGTTTCGAATGGTCTGACATGACACTTGGGTGCCTCTCACCTCCCTTAAACGTGCCTGGAGTTTAGTGGCGTTCATCATCCGGTTTCTCAGGGCATTGTTCAGAATGTAGCGAACATCAGCATGGGATGAGGCCAAAGGACGTCCACTTCTATGCCTTTCTGTAACTCTTCCAGTCTCTCTGTATCTCTGTTGCAACCTGCTGATGACACTCTGTGACACTCTGAGCTCAGAGGCCACGTCCGTCTGAGAACATCGTGTTTGAAGCATTGCAATGTCCAGGTACTGTTGATCCATTGTTGGGTGTCGTCTTGGTCTCATGATGTCACAATGTGAACAGCCTGATGAGGACGACTGTTTAAGCACCAGCTGTAATTGAACCAGGACATTTATTGGTCGAATCGAGGATCAAACACCTGTTGTGACCTTTCCCGTTCAGCTCCTCGTTAGAGAACAGCAACATGTGCAAAAAGTACTGAAACATTTAACAGTTGGACATGTGCATTTAAAAGCTTAGAGAAGGTCACATTAAGGTCACCTGTTAAGGTTTGAATGCATTTTGGGCTCATCCTGAAATTCAACCCGACGGCCAAATATCCCAAACTTTTTGTGAGAAGTATATATAATTACATATATGTAATAAAGTTACGGTGCTTGGTCTCTTTTAGGATATTTGCAGTCCAAAAAGCAAATGATTGAATAAATCAAACGGCGCTTAAAAATAATCCTCAAAGTTCCTAAAAAAATAAAAGAACAGCTTATTTTCTAGATGAATACAGCAACATGTTTTTCCCATTTGTGAAATGGTTTTTGTTGGTTTCGTCTTTTTAACTACCAAAACTCAACAATTTCAAAATAGTATGAACATTAAAACAAACATCATCTGTGGTAAACAGAAAGGTTGTTACATTCAATTTAAGGCTACACAATTAAAATGAAGAAGCTCACCAGTCCTTCCTCGAATAGCTCTTTTTCTTGTTTGGACCAGCGAGACGAAGCCGGGGTTGAGATTGAATTTTTAGTTGGAAACCTTAAAGTTCAAGAGAGAAGTGAGTCAACCTATTCTTCAATATAAAATAGAACGGGTGGTCGAGTTGTTTAAAAAAAAAAAAAAGGTGACTTACTTCTTTATTTTGGACTTTTTATTGGAATCACTGGGCATAATGTCAGGAATCCCCTCACCTGTTAAGTAATATCTTTAAGTAGTGTTAAGTACATACTCTTGATGTTTCATGTTTTTGGAACCGTTTTGGATTGCTCCTTATTTTCAAGGAATCAAGGAATTGTATTTGTTATCACATCACATGTGGTACATGAGGTGGGACGAAATTCTGATCCCACGGTCCAGTTTACACCCCGATAGCAATTTTAAATAATATATAAAATATAAAGAACTATACGAGAAATAGGATTTGACTACACAGAATCTACAATATGGGACTTCGGACATAGCAGCAATGAAAATTCGGAGTGCAAGTGACATATTAAGTGACATATTAAGTGACATATTAAGTGACATTTTAAAGTGTGACATTAAAGTGAACAGTGCCGGTTGTAAATGCAACATTTTTTGCCTGAAAAAGTTTAAAACATTTTTGTTTGTTTTAGGCTACACAAGAACATATTTGTGAAGGAGCACATAAAGAGAAGAGAAACAATCACTAAGGTAGACCAATATGTTCGATCGAGATTAACAGATGGTTTAAATTAAGCCAGAGAACTTTGACAAGGAAACAAGAGACGAGGTCGGATCTGTTAAGTGAAGACCTAGAGGCTTGTTAGAAGAAAATCAGTGACCGAGCGTAGGCCAAGGAAAGCAGCAGACAGGTCAAGGTACATTTTACACTGCTCTGTTCCACTCATTGTAAGAGAGTCAAAAGAGCATGGCAAACATGCAAACCTACCAAGATATGCCACAATATCAAAACCGAGGAGTCTGCTAATGAGAGCGTCAATCAGAGTGCTAGTCAAGTGCAGACATCCACAGTTCATCAGTGAGAACCCAACAACAAGCATGTCCTTTTATAGGAGGGTGAAAAGAGGGAACCTCGGTAAGAAGAGCTGTTAAGAGTTTGCAATATCATGTAAAGAAGCAGCACACGTGCATTTTTCTCCAATCTGACTAACCTTGAGCTATTTTGGTAAATGCGCTTCTCTAGAGTTCAGTAGCTGGCACTTCATTAGTTTCTCTGCTTCTTTGTGAGGTTCGTGATGCTACAGACTGAAAACAATGGTGAGGTGTGTGAACACAGGTAAAGATACTGCTCCTCCAGCAGCATCCTCTCTATCAACTCTCTGTTCTCCGGGCTGATGGAGCTGTCCAGCTCCCAGGGCTGCGGAGCAACACACAACAACAGTCGCATAACTAATCGCACCTGGCGGACAAACAGAGGCGTTTTTTAAGATGACCCACCGGGATCCAGGAGCTGTTTCTGCCCACGGGCTGACAGAGCTGCTGCTGGACTAACCCTGCTGCGCCCATCTCTCTGCGACAGGGACGGAAAAAAGCTTTAACAGGCCAAAAAAACGAGAGTCTAGGGAGAAATGACTTCATCTAGACACACGGACGTGACGCAGCAGAAAAGTGAGAGACTCCTTACCCGGTGTTACTGTCAAAATCGTCTCCCTCGATGTCAACATCCACTTCGTCCTCCATGTTTGCAGGACAAGAGATAAACAGAGAGAGAGAGAGAGAGAGGCAGCGCCACTCCACAGGAGAGGAGCGACGGTTTGTTACAGCGCCACCTGGTGGCCGGAGGAATGACAAGCAAGAAAGACATTTTAGTTCAGACCTAGAGGCAAACAAGAGGTCAAATTGACAAAAAAAAGGGGATCTTGAACCCTTTACCCTACACTATGCCAAATTTGGTTAAAAACAAAGGAGAACATTTGATAAGCTGCTAGTAACACACAAAAAAACTGCACTATGAAGTGCTTTGAAGCATTTTCTAAATAAAAACATACAATGATTTTAAAAATACGAAAGCATGACTATTAGTTTTGTGGAGATCAACTGTGATTAGACATTTTATTATAAACTAGAAAATCCTTTTTCTTTAAATGATCTTTTTGTCAAAACAAAATTATGGGCTCAGAAAACCAGAGGAAATACTGACTCTGAGCAGCACAGCAGAGGCCGTCGACAAGAGGTTTTGCTGATATGTAGTAGCAGCCTTCGTCTGCATCTCTGGGTCTTGTCTTTCATCTTGATATAGAATCTCTTTAGGATTTATGCCTCATCAGTTTGCAGGCCAATCAAACACAGTAACACCGCGGTCTGTATGCTTTGTGTTAATATGTTTTGCAATGTGGACAGGTATTGAATCTTGCTGCAAATGTAAATCAAAATCTCCATAAAGCTTTCTGGCAGATGGAAACATGGAGCACTCCAAGGTTTCTTGTTAAGTGTCTGAACTAACTCAAAACCATTGTTGTATATAGCAACTGTTAAGCTAAACCTCAAAAAGCTTACGATGTCTCTCTGCTCTTTTGCTGGGTACTTTATAACAATTTTAATTCAACAGACTTTATTACAGATATGTAATTCATAAAACTATAAGCAGTAAAATACGAATAGGCTAAACCGGATAAAAAAAAGACACTTCAGACTATCTATCTATCTATATCTATCTATATATATATATATATACACATATACATATATATACACATATATATATATATATACACATATATATACACATATATATATATATATATAAACACACATATATATATATATATAAACACACACACACACACACACATCTATATCTATACCTATATATATCTATACATCTGTATAAATCTATACATCTGTATATATATATACACACACATATCTATCTCTATATATCTATCTATATATATATCTATATCTACATATAGATCTATATATGGACATGTTCACTTTAAAATTGCCTAAACACTTAATAAAACCCAGAGAATAGTAAATAAAATTCAAACACCAAATGAAATACGACAAAACAAAAAAGGTTTTATTTAGAAAGAATTCACAGTTTCTAATGGCACTACAATTTGTTGTAGTAACTCCTGCTCAAAAATACTGTGCAACTTTTTTTTGGAGTACTCACAGAGGAAGAGAGAAGAAAAAGACCCCCCCCAAAAAAAGCACTTGTAGAAAAACAAAAAAAACACATAAAAAGGCATACAAAGTGCAGGTGCGTCTCTAGAAATCCTCTGCAAGTGCTTCCTCCTCTACTGTGTTATGGATCGAAGCAGGTTCTAAGTAGTTTATTTTAGTGGGACCTACACACAGCCAACTAACAACATAATCTCCCATGCATACAGGTAAACATACATCATACGGATTTAAAAAGGGGTGGGAAAAATTTAAGGGATTTGCTCAGCTTGTGAAACACTTATAATCACAATAGTAAATTATTTCAATCTTTCTCCCGTTCCCTTTATTTCAACATTTAATTTCCAGTTAAGAAAAACAACAGGTTCATTCGAGCTGGGGCACACAATGAGTACAAAGAGGAGCTAAGTGGAGTGTAATGAGAAACATGTTCGTGGCAGAGCATACGTGGAAAAGAAAAAACAAAAATCATTTCTTCACAAAGACTTATAGAAACATGCAGTAGTGAATTTGATCAAGCAGTAGCAATGACACCACCACCCCCATGGAGCCAATCAGAACCCCAGTGCTAAAACACAAAAACAAGTACCGTAGTCTGCAGAGTACAGGGTATGTTTTATGCTAACTTTAAACTGAATGGTATTGGTTGTAATAAACAGAGCAAATTAAAATCATAAAGACTTAATTTACTGACTTAGAGCTAAACAACAGAAAGCAGAAGCAGCAGTCCTCTGATCCAAACAAGCCCAGTGTAAATTCAGCAGGATGTGAAATATGATGGTTGACGTTGAACGGAGAGAGGAGCAAAAACGCTTTTGACCAAGTGAAAATCTAGCATACACCACAACAAAGGAAAGAAAAAGAAATATGGATTCTAGCCACCCACTAGGACCGTCCGCATTAGGAATATTTCTGTGTAACCGACTCACATAAGCCACAGTTAAAACTGGTAAACCAGCGCCTCAATTAGGAAACTCTATAGGCTTTTAAATAAATAAATATATAAATAAAACTGGTCTGTCATATTCACGTTAGCTATGAGAGGAAAAAAAAACACAAAAGTGAGTGTAAACATTCAACTCTGAGTCCCCAGCGTCTTCCTGCACTTCACTGCCCTCAAAACAGACGAGTTGAAGCTGGGAGGGGGGAAAAAGGAACAGGAAACAATCAAGGCTCAGACTGGCTAATAATAATAATAATAATAATAATAATAATAATAATAAGAAAACATTTCATCAGCACGCAGAGTGCCTTTAGCCTGTTCACGCACACAATATATAGAATCCAAAATGAACTCCGTAAATATGTTGTGTCTGTGTGACGCTTGTCACACACACAACATATTTACACAACATATTTAGGAATGATTAAATATGAGCTAGTAGGATGTGCAGACTGCTGCTTCTGTAACTATAAATGAAATAAGGAGCTAAAAGGACGAACAACTGGGGGTTACTTTCTTCATTCGGCTCCTGTGGTTGGTTGAGATGCAGCGAGAGCATCAGACAGGTTCACAGTAAGATTTTAAACACTGGTCTCATTCAGACACCTGCAGTACAAACAGAATGGATGTGAATAAAATAGACAATAGAAGAAGAAGAAGAAGAAAAAAAAAAGGATGAGACAAACATGTGTGCTCCACAATTCTTTCTTTTCTCCAACAGCAGCGGCTTTATACTTGAAGGAGTCTAGAGTCTGGTTCGGCTCCTCTCATTGTGCTCAGAGCAGGGGGGGGGGGGCTTTAACTGATGCTCTGCGTGTGCTTTTTCCGAAAGACAAGAGTCGTTTCATATCAAACGTGCACCGATGTGTCAATCTTCATCGTGTCTCTCCTCGCACATCAGCCGCTCTCTATAAACTTTAAAGTTCTTAAACGATTAAAGGATTTGGAACACCTAAAGGCACGTAACCGTAAACGGGTCTTTTGACAAGAGTGAATACGGTCTAGATGAGCTGATGCTGCTAAACTAACTTCACTTCAACTGTGCGGTACGGGGGCTCGTGGGAAATGTGGTTCTTTGGGATAGAGTCGTTCTGAGCAAGGTGTCACGTGGATGTGAAGTGTAGCGTTTTCAGACGTGTCCGGTGACGGCGGTCACCCTGATGGTCCCAACGCTCATCTCTTTGTTTCCCTTCATCAGCTGCTGCAGGCTGGACAGAGAGTCGACGCCCCCGCCTGGCACAGAGGGGAACTGCAGCTCCGTCTGTCGAGACTTCCGCCGCTTCATGGAGCGCTTTTCCTGACGCGACTTGGCGGGGAGTTGGTTGAGGGGGTAGGACAGGCCGTGGCAATTGCACATCTCGGCAGAGGGGCAGATGGGAGAGGCCGGCGGGAGGCGACTACTATACGATTCCTCAGAGTGAGTGGAGGAGCTGCAGCTGCTGGTTTCATAGGGGAACTCCGTCGACGTTGGACTGGGCAAAGACGCCACCTGTTCTGAGGATGGTGGAGGAGGCGACACTAGAGAGGGGAGAGGCGGTGGTGGAGGAGGGGGGAGCGGCGGAGGCGTGTCAGGAAGGCTCGCATGAAAACCGTTGCATTTAGGGGCCCCGTTTGTGAGGGGCAGCAAGGGATCGAACGGCTTCAGGGTCTCAACTTTGTCCAGAGATTTCGTTTTGCCACGCTTTTTCTGCAGGACAAAAAACAAAAACAGAGGAAGTAAAGATGGATTCACAGGTGCATCTCAACAACTCATGTTACAATCGAAAGCTGATCTATTTCAGTAATTCAATTCCAGCTCACAGTGAGATATTTCAAGTGTTTATTTCTCTCAATTTTGATGATAATAGCTTAAAGGGGGATTCATCTGCAGGCGAGTAAACGCATTAGGAGCCACCAGCGACACACTTACTCCCTCCATGAAATGACACATTGTGTTATAGCACTCATACAGCAGAGGTCGCCACAAACCTACTGGATGACATTCCCTCCATTTAGATATAGGTCTTGCTATTGTCCCTGACAAGCCCACACATCCTGCACACAAAACAAACTTTCCCCTTTGCGTCGCTGTTTGCAAGAACGATCCACTGCAAACGCAGCGTCTTCCCTAGGTTATCTCTTGGAGTGTGGAGTGACACTGACTAAGCAAACTTGGCCAGTGAGGCGGTTAAAAGAAACACAACTTTGGAATACTTCACTCAGTATATGATGGATTTCTACAATATGGATTTCACTTTCACAGGTGAATTACTGAAATAGAATATTTCTTCATTGCCCTAAATGACAGAAATGCGCCTGCAATAATGCAGGGTCACGTTTACCTCTTTAGAGCTACACATTATTGGAACACAAACTGGTCAGCAAGACAGAAACATTTACTGGGGAATGAGAATATGACTTAGAAAAAGGCTAACGTTCCTAAAAAAAAAAATACCTAGCTTGGAGTGTTTGCGAGTCATTCTGCTGCTATGCTGCAATGTGTTACTTAATTCAACAGCCTCAACAAACGTGTGAGATGATTTAGCCGTGTAGTAGCTGTAACAGTGTCAGCAAGCCGGAGGTGTTTATGGGTGGAAACACAAGACATGGCAACTCGAAGTGAAATCAGAAATCTGACAAGGAAGTGATTCCCCTGCCTCACGCCACAAACCCACTGTACACACCGACCCACACTAGAGAGCACACAGCACTTATGTAAGGCGGCCGTCACAGCCAGCAGACACCGTACCTTTTTCTCTGGAGAAAACCTTAGAGGTTCTACTATGAACAAGTCATCTGGACCTACTGGGAAGGGGAGAGAGGGGCCAGGTTAATGATGGAATGGCAAACAGGAATACATACATGTAATAAGCATGAAATGAAAACTTGCAAGCAGTTTTTTTTTTATTCGTAATAAAGAGGTCGGGGAAACAAAATCAATCTTCAGATCATAGATTACAGTTTGGAAAACAAATATGTAACAGATTTAGTTTCTAACAGTTACTACTTGCAAATGTCCAGCATGAGCCAGCCAAGCATTGCGCTCTATTATTACACTCCCGAAGCCTGCGTGTGGACACGAGCTGGCGATGACAGGCGCTCTGCCTCAAGGGCGAGATCTTTCACACATGTGAACGCAGCGATGACCAGCAGGGGGAGAAGACCAGCGCGTTGCAAACCTAGTTTTGTCATTACACTTTTTCAACTTGCAACCAGCAAACAACAATGCATTTTGTGCTAGACTTGTATAACGGACCAACGAAAATGTGTGCCTCAATCTGTAGTGAAATGAAAAATGTGGTCCTTCCAAGAGTTTCAATATAAATAATATAAAAAGGAGCAGCACGCTTTTTTCCCCTTCCCTATAAATAAATCAGGCTCAGTCAAATCTGCTGGACTGCTACTGTGAACATGAGTCTTTTCCAAGTTTTTGAATTACAGATAATGTCTGAAACTTTGATTAGTAATTACATATATTTAAGTACTGGCTGTATGTTTAGGATTGTTTCCTAGCTGGAAGGCAAATGTCAACACATGTAAAACATTTGTATTTCCGGTACTACACTGTGCTTAACTTGGTTATTCCCCATTACTCCCATTACTGCGGAGGTAAGAAGTACTATAGCATCTTCCGCCGGGAATAGAATATGCTTATGGATGGTGTGGATTATTTTTCTCCCCTCACTTACAGCCAGTTGGACGTTTTATAAAGTACCATTTTTATAAATTTTTTTACATAAAATCCAAATACAATGATGTTTGCCTTCGATCTTTTAATGCTTACATCTTCCTCTCACATTAGCCGTGTTGCCTTTTGGCTCGAGATGGCGAAAGGGAACATGGTTTTGGGAATGCCTGGGTGTTGCACTGCAGCGTTTGAAAGTAGCTGGCCTGGAATAGTCGTGACAAGTCTTTGCAATGTGCTGACTGTGGTGTCAAGGATGATCGTTGCTTAGATTTCAGTGGCTGAGGGTAACAGCGGACAGGCTTATGAAGGAAAGTTTAGGGAGAGACTCGTGTCTTGTGTGACGCGCGTTCTCACCTTCCGTAGAGGAAAGCTGGAAGGACTTTGAGCGAACGAGCGGGGAGGTCACCCTACGTCTTAGGCTCATGTCGTCGTAGGAGGAGAAACATCTGATGAGGAAAGGAAAGGACGTATGACATTTACAAAGGCACAATAAACTTGTCATCAAGCTCCCTTCAATTGGTGGTTGGACAAGACTGATGGGATTTAACAAAACAAATAACTGGAAAAAGTGCTAACATTTTCCAGGAATCAAATACTTGCATGACTACGCATCTTAGAAGAGTTCAGTAATTCTAGGAGCTTCAAATGCGACACTTGCAGAAACAAAGTGTTACATTCACTGGAAGAGTGTCAAAGAAGACGAGGCAAACCTCTTGGGGCTGGGGTAGTGGTTGCTCTTGGGAACGGGAGTTAAGCTTGTGTTTAGGTTCGGAGACGAGCTGCGGCAACACTGCAGACAAAGAAGGACCCCCAGCAGCAGGCAGAGAAGCAGAGAGAGCACAAGGTAGCTCTGACGGTCAGATACCTGGAGAGGAAACACACAGGTAAAATAAAAGATTAAATAAAAACTGAACATGTCAAAACTCATGGAAAATCATACATTTTTGTGGTGGGGAAGGCACAAACCCCCTGATTGAGCAACGTTGGGCATTTTCTGGGTGTGGTGGACGCATTTTATAGAAATTCCTTTTCAACAGACACTAGTTGCCTGACAACTGGCTTTTTTTTATATATATATATAAAATGAAAAATCCGAAATCCAAGCCATAAATATTTATTTTAAACACATACACTATCGGCCCTGCTAGCAACATTTCTGATGATGAAGATAGAGGATTTTTAATCCCACAGCATTACTTACTTCTCTTCGCATTCGCCTTATTTTACTAACCCCAAGTATTTTTTGTTTACCATCTTATGCTTGCAATGTTTCACATCAATTTATTGTTTTGATATTGTTTTTAGTTACATGTTAGATTCCTTTTATATCAGGGCTAACAACAGAAAACTAACCCTGTTGGCTAACTTTGTTATTTGTTTACTGTAACCTTTATTTTTAAAAGATTTAACCTAAACAACAGACATGTATACAGGCATCAATAATTATTGAACATTTGTAAATAGAAAATGAGCCATATTTTTTTTAAATAGATATATTTCACTAAGGCATACTTTATAGACAAGAAACAAATCATTGTTGTTTTTTTCAAATGCATCAACAGGGGAGACAACTTTGAGAAAAACCTCAGTCCAAATGCGTCCTCATTTCAAACACATTGACTTAAATTTTCACTTTATGGTTCATGTTCACATTATTTATTGACTGTATCTAAGAATATCACATATTTTCAATTTTACTTAAGATATGCAAAAATACAATATATATAGTACAATAACATGTTACGAGTTAAATGTTATTGTTAACACTGGTTCATAAAATCAGTCTATGTTGCTTGTAGGCATTTTTGTCCGGCAGGTGTCAGTATTCAGTGACACAGTATCAATACAGTTTGGCTGTGTGGCGAAACGCCTCATTACGAATCATCTACCAATCAGTAGTTTGCAACAAAAAGTGTCCCAATTTCATCATCATCATCCATTATCTGTATTTCTGAATGAGACGCCAATGTCTTAAATAAAACATAATAAATGCATGTACAAAGATTTGATTAACAGTGGATGTTACCTCTCTTTGCAGCTGGCTCACTGTAGCTGTAAGATTGAGCATCAGCTTGGTGATATCCTCCAGCTGGCTCTGCAGAAGCTGGATGGAATCAGTCTGCTTCTGGTCCTGTAAAAAAACAAACAAACAAGTGTTTCAGTTGTAATACAAGAGTTTACTGTTAACGGGTCAACTATGTTTCACAGTGTTTGGGTTTAGCGTGACCTGCTCCTGAGCGATGCGCGAGTTGTTCTGCAGCTTTACTACAGTCTTGTTAAAAGCTTTCTGCATCTCTTCCATCTGTTTACGGTACCTGAAGCGGATATGAGGAAAAGTTTTTTTTACACTTCCATCAAATTGATAAAATGATGTTGCAGGAGTTTAATATCTGGAAAGGTTTACCTTTGACTCAGCTCCTCCAGGTACCTGCTGGACAGACTCATGTTCATCTCCAGAGCTTTGATCCGGTTGCTCAGCCTCATGAACACGCTCTCCTTCTGACTGGACCCATGGACCGCGGCTCCGTTCAGCAACACGCCGTTGCCGTTCAGCGCTCCCCCAATGTTATCTCCTTCATTCTGCAGCTCTGCATAGAAATCTGTCGCCGTCCGATGAACGTTGCCGTTTAACAGTTCCTCCTCCACGGACTCTTCTGTCCGATTGGGCTCTCCTGTCTGGGAGAGACTGCTGCCCGGGTCTCCCTGGATTGGAGCAGCATCGGTGTTCTGTATTTGTTTGCTCCCACCAGCATCTGTAGCCGCCCTGACCGTGTCTGCCTGACTGTCAGCCGGTAGGACGGCGGCTGGCAGTTCGGTGGGAGGGGGTAAAAGGTTCTCTGGCCTGGACGCTGTAGGAAGAGAAAGAACAGGCTGCTCTTTGATGGGGGTTGCTGAGTTAACAGCAGTGGCTGTCTCAGGAGACGGGGCCTGTAGGGGAGAACTGACTGGAGAAGTCAATGTGGCACTGCTGGCCTGCTGCGTCTCCGGGACAGAGGCAGCTTGGAGAGGAGGAGTGGGGACAGGGTCCTGCGCTTCATCCTTTACAGACGGCTTCCCCTCGTGTGTGGGGGTGTGAGAGGCTGATGAACTGAGGGGAGGAATTGTGGTGGTTTTGCTCGGCTCGAGTAGGATGTGAAGATCTGGAGTAAAGACGTCAGATAGGTTAGCCTCAAGCTGGAACTCAGCGTGAGCTTCAATCGAAGGCTTCCCCTCATGATGGACTTGACCCTTAAACTCAGGTTCAGGAGTTTTTTCTGTCAAAGGTAGGACTTCTTGAGAAGGTGTTTGGACCGGGATGGGTGGGGACGTGCATGTTGGGACAGGGAGGTTCTCCTCAGTCGGAGCTTTGAGCTGCCTCCTCCTGAGACCGTGCAGCCGCTCCTTCGCCAGCCTGGCGCAGCACCAGCGATGGAGCAGCTCAGGCAGCGTGGCCATGCAGGACAGAGATAGAGGGGAGGAGGAGGAGAGAGGACAGTATGCTTGACTCTCCCACTGGTTCCTATCAGCATCTCTCCTCGCCTTCTCCTCAGTCTCCTCCTCCTCCTCCTCCACCTCCTCCTCCAATAGTGTGACAGTCGACTGTTTCGGCTCTTCGTCTTCATCTTCCTCCACCAGCGTGACAATCTGCCTGTCCTCAGACAATGAGGAGGAAGAACCAGAGTCGCAAGAATTATTAGAAACCTCTTCTGTTGCAGCTTGTTCAGGCTTTACTGGCTCCAGACTGAGATAAAAGCGAAAAAACAAATTGTATCTTTTACTGATTTACACAGACTTGCAAAAGTGTTCAAACTACAAAATTCTGGTTCTCCTACGCCACGCTTAAAGTTTTTATCTTACGCTCCAGAGCCATGGGGGTCTTCAGGCGAGACATCTTTCCCATCAGTGCTTTCCTGCTTTTTAGCTCCTTCCTCTGTTGCGTTAACTGCGATTTTCACAAGAAGATAAAGAACAGCGATAAACAAAATAACAAGACATACAGTTTCTGAAAGATCTGCGATGGTGAAAAACAATTGCATAACAGCCCCCGCCGCTCCCCTTTTTCCTAGACAGCTAAAGGACATATTATACAACCCCCCGGTCCTTGTAAAAAAGAAACCAGTTTAGGCCAGTTTGAACAGAGCTCCCCAGCAGCCTGCCTCCAACTTTGCGGGTGTATATTAGAATAAGGCTCTTTCCAGTGAAGAGCAACAGATGGCCTTTTTTTTAAAAAGAAAAGGAATATGCGTAATTTTTTGGTACTTTTAAAAAAGCTAAAGAAATATTTTTGTAACTATTTTATATTGAATAAAAACATACACCCCACCCCCCTTAATTCGATCGCAGTGGAAAAAGGCAGAGTCATTTTCAGAAAGCTCTCCATGTGGTAAACACAACTATTAGAGGGTTTGGCGTCAGCCCCCCCCCCCCCCCCCTGATCCAGCATAGTTGAGGTTTTTGCCAAGAAGCTGCAAACTGATAGCTTAATGAAGACCTCCAGTCAGAAGCAGAGTAAACATCTGACTCCATGCTACAGTATGACTGCTGCATACGCTCACACTGGAAAAGGAATAAAGTGAGACGGTTTTAAAAGCAGGCAATATAAACAACGCGGAGGAACAGTCCAACTAGTGGCCCACAAAGTGGAGGAAGGGCAGGAAATGGCACAAAAAACAAAGGGAACAAAAAGAGGAACTGTGTTAGTTTTGGTCTCTGAAGCCTCGTTGAGGCTCAGTTTATTTTGATTCATTGCAGTTAGCAGGTCCTCTTTTTTGGGGTTTTATTTAGTTTCAATCTCTTCATCCCTTTTAAAAGTGTATTCCTGAAGTCCTGGTATTTATCCGTTTTCTCTGGCTAACATCCATCTATCCTCTTTGATTAAAGTTAAACTTGCTCAGTCTTGTTCTTGGTTTTATACACATGCCAATTTATACCAACGGTAGCAAGAGGCCGCTGTAAATTTCCCATGATGACATTTGGGTTTTACGAATATTTCAATCTGCATTTTGAGGTCTGCTTTAGTAAAATTGGCTCGCACAACCAGTGTTTTAGCCGAGATGGCTCCCCTGAATACATTTACATTATTTCAGTCAGTCTCTCTGTGATCTCTTTCAGTTTCATCATCTATTAATTCACGAATGAAATAAGGTTTCAATATGACACAAGCATTTAAGTAGTAATGCAATCTTTACAGGTTAATCAGTCAATCCGGCTTTGTTCCTGCAGTTGCATTCAAGGAGAAGAAATAACGCAATAACAGTTGCTCTAATGAACAAATCCTTCATGACAGTTAGGAGTCAATGGAAAATTCTTCGATAAACAAGTCGCTTTTTCAACTAACCGGGAAAGAAGCGATTGGTTCATATAGATTAACCTGTTCAACTTCATACTGGCTTCAGGGGAGGAGTGGCTGCTCAAAGAGGAACAACAGGATCAAGTTCTTAGTCACAGTTTTAAAAGAGCTAAGACGATGACTGAAGCTCACTAAAATGACCGAACAAGAACGCTTCATTTATTTTACAACATTGATTTCAATCCAAAGGAAATTAAGGGGTTGGAAGTCTTGTTGCCTTCAATATGTAACATTTCGTCAGGACTCAAAACAAAGTAGAACATGCTGTTTGAAAACTTACTGAAAAGAAAGAATGAATGACAGTATATGTCATTAAATCCTTTATCTTTTGAATTAACACTAAAAAATGGCTTTTAATCAGGGACTCCCCGAATTAGGAACAGAGCTCTAATTGAGCTACTCTGGGGTTCAAAACTAACCTCTTCTTTATGCATCCAATTCAGAACAAAATTAATACTGATAGCAAATTTTAGCAGCTGTAAAGTCAAATTCGTTGTTATTCTTCATAGATTAGTGTCAGCTTACGTTTCAGTACTTTAAGGTATAATGAGACTGAACAATGGATACCTCCCATTTCTGCTCCCCCTTCTATTTCCGGCTTGCCTCTGAGCACATTAGCAGCGATGTTGTTCACCATCTTAAGGATTGCATCTGAAGAAAAGAAGCCGAAACACACTTCATCAGTTGACATGGGACTCCTGACATGCGGCAGTCTGGGGCAAAACTCTCAAAGACACCATTGCAACAACAACCTTTCTTTCCCATTTACACACAATTCAATTTGATGTCCAAACTATTCTAGGATTATTTAATTTCCTCTTTGATGTCTCCTACTTTCTTTGATTATTTTTTCACCCTCATCTTTCTCTAATTGTTCTGTTCTTTATGCACCCAAATTACCTCAGCGAAGGGACAGGTCTGATAGGAATTTGGTTAAAATGCCAGTAAAACATTCACCTCTCCTAATGGAGAAGTCATTTTACACCCAACTCATAAAGTTGAGGCTGTTTGCCCACATTTATGAAGCCACACCCACTCGTTTTGTTTAAGAGATGATATAAATAGCAGCAAACACAAATACTCATCCAAAACAAAGAGCTTTCAAGGCTGCAGCAAGACGTCAAAACTTCTAACATGTTCGGTCTTTCCAGTGTCTAAACCAGTAATAGCTATATTTATGATTTAGCAACATGTATTTAAAGTAACAGTAAAAAAAAAAAAAACATTTCCTTTTCTAAATGAATCAACTTAAGATAAATTCAATAGAATGTATTCATTAACACCACAAAACTGATTATTTGATTATTGTTTATGCTATTTGTTAACTTCATGTCTGATTTTTACTGCATTGTTCTGCATCCATTATTATTTGTCCTCTATAAAGTAAACACGTCCGCATGAGTAACTGTGAGGGGTTTTATTCGTGTATACATACTTGTAGCTGAACCAAGCAGATTTTTCGAGGCCTTTTCGAGGCCTTCAGATGGTTGATAACCTGGAAGATAGTCTGCAGATAATTACAAGATAAGTTAGCGAAATTACAAAAATGCAAATACACGTAAATGAGCTTTTAACATGTGAGATGAATTTAAAAACAACAGGTAGTAGACGACTAATTAAAAAGGAAATTTGATTTTCAGTCCTTCCTTGTACAACTATTTAAAGCATATAAGAAAAAAAATAAAAATAAAGATAATATTCTTCTTGGCTGAATAAATTTCCTTTGAAAGCACTGAATGCACTACATCATCTCATCTTACCATAGTCCTCATCCAAGTACTCCAGCCTCTCTGATGGATACTGGGAATCGGCTATCTCGTCGTACTCCTCCACCATGCTGGTGCCGAACACCCTACAAAGCAACAGTAACACAATACATTAAAAAGAAAACCGACCTGCATTCCTTACAAACATATCCGTCAAATTTTATCTTTCTACATTACAATATCAAATCTCTATGTATTTTTTTAGACCTTTCATTTGAGAGAACAACAAAAATATGTTTAGAATTGTTAAGTAGAAGCAATCAAATTTAAAGAGTTAGATGCCATCTACAGCATTTGAATTTGGAGCTGCAGATTACTGTCTATTTTCCTTTGTAAAAGAACTCATGCTCAGTCAGATTGGATGCAGAGTGTCTGATTGGTTTTCAAGTTTTGCCGGTGATTCTCATTTTAGTGGACATTTTGCCCAGGCCGCATGAATTTCTCCTGATCCAGCACTTTAGCCTCTACTCAGACAAACTTATTTGACCACTAAATTTCTTCATCTGCTGTGTGTTAAGGAAATTCCTCTGACAGAGTTACCGTCCTCATTTGGATTCACAGCCAAAGGAGCCAAGAAAATCAAGAGAGTTTGAGGACAAATCAAACGTAGCGTAGACCAGGAATTATAACCTAAAACTGCTGAGACCTCTAACACCTGAGTGCAAACAGAGATAAAACTACATACAGATGAGCAAAGTTTACTTATTAGGAGCCCAACTACAAGTATTGGTGGCACCGGGTATTATTTTAGATCATCAGAGTCAACAAAATTGAATAGGGCATGCCACATCTTTCATAAATACATTTAAATACAATAAAGTTTGTGGGTGTGCCCTGACAGGTTTGTGTTCTGTGTAAAGAAACGATACAGAAAAGGTTAAGGGTCCTTTTGGATGCTTGAAGCGACTAAAATGCCATAAAAATGTAGTTTTCCTAACTAAACACTGTACAAATGTGTGTGTAAATGCTGTGGATTTTATGGACGTGTTAGCCCTTTATAAGGAAAACGTTTTTGATTACCTTAGAGGCTCTAAAGTGTGTTACTCTGAACATAAAAGAGGCTTTTCAGTGTAACACAAACACAGGAAGTGAATTTCAGCTTCATGTTTGTATATGTTTGAATTATTGTACAAGAGAGGAATTTAAAAAGAAAAGCTCTTATAACTACAATGAGAAACTATAAACGACTAAAGAACACACAGGATTTCTCCAGGACAGATTTAGGTCGTTAAACTGGTTTCTAAAAGTCTTCCTCCCCCATGTTATTACAGACCACATTTTTTTCTTTATAATTTTGCAAATATTAAAAATTCGGAAATCTGCTATTAGAAGTTTTAAGCATGACTGCCTGAGGGATAAACAGTGCAATGAACCTGAGATATTTCAGATTAAACTGATGTAAACTGTAAATCCTGTCTGAAAAATAACACGCACCCAAGGTAAAAAAACTACGTAAAATAATTTAAATAATGATGAATGTTCTCTCACAAAAAAGGTAAATCATTGTTTGCATACGGTTCAAGTATAAAAAGCTTTGTTTTTAATTATTTAACAATCTTTATTCAGCCATTTAGGATCCTACCTGATGAGACTAAGGGGGCAGAAGTGTTCGGCTCCGAAGTGAGAGAGAAGCTCAACCTACAGGAAAAACAAAGGATTTAATGAAAATCTATTAATACTAACTGTAACAAAATAATAAAGCCTTTATATGCCCACTCTATAAAGCAATACCCACCAAAAAACCCATTAATCTCTAATAATATATAGATCCTTAAATGCTTTAACCCGTTAATATATTTCACATGCAAAAAGGAGAAAGTGTAGTTAAAGCTCATCCATGCATCGTTTTTTAGCACATCTGAGGCTCTTACAGCAGGAGGAGTTTGCTAACCTTTATGTACTTGATGAACATCTGATGTGAGCAGAAGAGCAGGAGAGGGACAGAGTAAGAGAAATAAAACAAGAAAAAGAAATCAGTAACAAAAAATAACATAACATATCTAGCTACAAGCAAGTGAAGAATTGACAAACATTTTGGATTTCTATTTTTTGTAAAAGAAGAAAAAAAAAAGAAGATATTTACTGGTACACTTCAAAGGCAAGAAAGACACTGTGGAAAGGTACGTCTGAGGAAGTGAGAAATGATGCACAAATGATGGAAAAGATGCACAATTAAGCTCTACATAAAAAAACTAAAATTAATATAAAGAATTTACTATGAAGCTGTACAGAAAGTTAAAAAAAAGTAGCACACAGGCAACATCTACAGATCAAATGACAAATTTAAAATGCCGAACTAAGAACAGTGAAGCACGAGAGAAGCGCGTTCATCAAGTCCACGCACATTCAGATGAACACAGAAGTCGAATGTTGAAAGACAAACATTCTTGTTCAGTGTGAACACAAACAGTCAGGATAAGGTCAAACAAAAAATAAATTTTTTTAAATATCTCAAACTGCAGAACCCAAAATAGCCAGGTTCTGGAAGTTGTTTAATAGTGTCATCATGTAAGCATTAACTCTACAACAAAAGAATGACTGCCATATTTTTCCTAACACAGGTTTAAATGACAATGATGACTTTATAATATTAAAAGGATTTTTCAACAAACTACCTGTAGTGTTAGTATCAAGTATGGTTTTAATAGTAGTATTTTAAAACCAGTGACAACTACATGTTCTATGTGGAAAACAATGACAAAATTTCGTAGCTACAGTAGAAAAATTGTTAAAATTGAGTCTTGTTGGAAATGACCTTAATTGTTTAAGTGCTTTATAGATAAACTTTAAGTTGACTAAAGTGGAACAAATAAAAAATAACAAAAAAAAACAGCATCTGTTTTTTCAGCTTTTTTACCTGATCAGCCATAAAACACTCCAAGCTATCATTTCAAAATAAAATTTAAAAAAAACAATAATGTCTGTAAATATTTAATTTTAAGCAAATATAAAAAACAAAAATCCCTGAAGACCTATAGTTTTACAGACTGTATAATTTAGTCTCGTGTTTATTGTGTGCAGAACTTCAAGCTGAGGTTACACATAATCAGGATATGGAATAAGAGCAGTTTTCCTCTTTATCTATTTAGTTGATGATTTTACGCTCTGGTGAAACGTTATAAAACCTAACAGAGAATAAAAAATTTCGAGTTGATTCAACTATTCCAAGTGATTTATTACAACAAAAATATAAAAAAAAAAACACAAAAAAAACATTGGTTACCTTCACATATTTAGCATAAAGCTGTTCATCCAGAGGAAAACTCTGGACTATCCGCTCGTCACGCCCGTGGAAAGTACCTAGCTTCACCCACTTGTTGGAGGGATATCTGCCAAAAGAACAGGGAACACGAAAAGAAGAGGATGTGAAGCCTTTAGGTGAATTCAACCATCCGGCATGTTCTCGCAGGGCACTTGTGACTAAAGGGTAGAATTTATTTACAGTTAGTGGAGAGAGATTCAGCTAGGGATGAATACTGAGAGATTACCTCCCACACAAACATAACATCTCTAATTTCGCTAAACTTGAGGGTAAAACTGCAGAGGGGAACTTGCAATACGCTGGTGTTTTATGGACTTGGAAGGAAATTAAGTAATCTTCGTGGTATTTATAGCTGCACAAATTTGTGACACATTGCTGTGCAAACCTATTTAAACATCACTTTTTTTTCCTAACCTACTAAATGTTATGTTGACACTTGAAATTATTGATACTTTAAATATTTCTAAAACTACAAATCTGAAGTATGGCATGCTAAGGATTTGTATCCAGAGCCCTATACTCTTATTTTCCTAAATAAAATCAAGTGCAAATAGCCGTCTTCAGAATTGAACCGAGTCATTATATAGAGGGAAATTGTGTGTAATATAATCTTAGCATAAACAGAGTTGTTTTGTGAAGAATGACATGAAAAAAACACCTATTGATATAAAGATATAGGAAGTCTCATCAGCACTTAGTCACAAACCACACAAATGGATCTCAAACCAAATTTGAATCTTCTGACTTAAAAGCTATATGCACATCACCCTGAACACGCCATCTCCACATGGAAAGCATTTTTCTGGGGATATGCTTTTTTTTCTCCAGTTGGACCTAGAAAAGCTGCTCAGAGTTGAAGACAGACTGCTTGGAGGGAACTACAGTGCAATGCTGGTAAAAAAATGATAACAATGAAATGCTGAAAGCTGCAAAAGAGTTGTCAAAGTCTAAAACTGTTGGGTTTGGCAGGGGAGTGGTTTTCTTCTCCTTCACAGGGTGGCAGGCTGATGGGATCCAGCTGTTACTCATCACCACAAATCAGCAAGGTCCTTAAAGAGGAGCGGCTTCCCCGAGCAGAAGCCAGATGGTTCCGCTTCTACAGTGGTACTCTCTAGCTGTCAGAGCTACTTTCTCAGTGTTTCCCTTGTTTTGACTCCATTCTATCTGTTCCTTCTTCTGCAGGGAACCTTCGCAGAACATTCTCTGAGCCAGACTCACCAGAATGATCTGTTCCATTGTTGGGTCCTACATCTGGGTACGTCACGCTCACCACTCAGCTGCTGCCTGTCCGCCCTCAGGCTCGTGCTGGAACCCCTTCCACCTGGAAACCCCATGTACTCTCCTCTGCTTACCTCAACCCGCACGGGGCCGGCACAACGCCGCAATTAATGGGGTGCTGCATCAGCAGAACACCATACTCAGTACTTGCACCAAAGGGCTAATCAGATCCAGATTTTTTAGGACCGGGTTTCCCCTGCTAACCCCGCTCCGGCTCCAGTCCCCACTCCGGCCCCAACTGTGGCGGCTGCCGCTCCTCCACTGCCCCGTGACATGCCTGTTCCAGAATAGTACTCATGTGAGCTGGGGAAAAGCAAGGGGTTTCTGCTGCAATGTTTACTAGCCTTTCGCCGCTCTCCCCGCTCATTTCTGGATGATGCCAGCAAGATTGCTTTTATTGTCGGGTTATTAAGAGATCGAGCGCTTAGGTGGGTGGAAACCGTAGTGGATGAGGAGAATCTCAGCTATTCATCCTTTCATGAATTTATAGAAATCTTCAAACAGACGTTTTGTCCCAACTGGGGGAGGAGGCTGCCTCTAAAAGAATTTGGGAATTAAAGCAGGGAAATAGATCAGTGGCAGATTTCACCATTGATTTTCACACCCTTGGTACAGAGGCAGTTTGGAATGAACCAGCTCTTAAAGGAGCCTTCCAACACGCCTTGAATGAAAAATTAAAAGATGAGATGGCATGCCGAGACGTACCTGACTCCCTGGATGAATTAATTAACCTGGCAATCAAGATCGATAACCGACACCCAGTCCTCCCCTCGAGAACCTACCCGAACCCATGCAGTTGGCCAGAGCTCCTACTTAGCCCAGAGAAACGACAGCGCCGTTTATCCTCCGGTTGTTGTCTTTACTGTGGCTCCCCTCAACATTTCATCTCAGCCTGCCCGATTCGCCCGAACGCCTTGGCCCGCCAGTAATTCTGGGGGCTCTGGCAGATGGGCCTAAAATGAATAATTACCTCCGGCTAAATCTTCCTGCGATTATCACCACCCGGCAGGATTCCTATCCCCTCCATGCTTTGGTAGACTCCGGTTCAGAGTAGAATCTCATACACCCTGACTTAGTTGCTCAATATTAGATCCCGGTTCAGGCATTACCTTCTCCCCTGCGGGTTCCCTTCTCCCCTCATCTCGAAGCAAGTGAGGAGACACTGGAGCAGTCTATTAATGACTCACTTAAGGCTGGCTTCATTCGTCATTCTACTTCGCCACTGGGCGCGGGATTCTTCTTTGTATCGAAGAAGTATAAAACTCTCCGGCTCTGTATTGATTAAAGGACTTAATCAATTCACCGTAAAGAATAAATATATTTCTCCCTCTGTTGTCCTCAGTTTTTGAACGTGTTCACCAAGCCTCCATCTTCTCCAAGCTCAACCTACGCAATGCGTATCATCTCATTCGCATTCAAGAAGGTGACAAATGGAAAACCGCATTCAAAACCCATGACCTTATTTGGCAGTGTACTAACATGAAGGAAACAACAAAAGCTTACCTGTCACTAATAGAAACTAAAAAGTCTTTAGGCGTTGAAGAGAAAAGCTCAAAGTTGGCTATATCCAGCTGTTTGACTTGAATCGGCTCACAGAGCTCTATCACAAACCTGAGGAAAAGGATATGGTTGTCAAAATAAAGCTTTGACAAAGTCGCACAGTAAACCCATTGTACCGGAGGTCCTACCAGATTTTGGTGCTGCATGGATTTAGCATATAAAGGTCCATATTTTCCATAAGGATAGCTGACGTGCTCTAAAAATAAATGGAGAAGACCTAATTAAGCATTCACTGCAATTAGTAAGATTATATGCATACATCAAAATACACAAACAATCTTAAAGTATCTTTAATATTCTTTTTGAACCGATAACATTTTAATCCATTAGATAGTAAAAGTATTTGTTTAGCAGAAATGTGTTTAACCTTGGCCTCATTGTTGGCGGAGAGGATCTTGGCACCACACTCCATAGACGCGTAGTTATTCTTAAAGTTTTTCTGGACTTTCTTCGCTGAATGTGGGTTGCCGCTGGTTGAGGTATGCAGAGTCTGACCTGGAGAAAAGAAGCATTAAAACTTAAGCCGATTACAGAGCATGGAGAAAAGGTTAGGAAGTATTGCACTCTAATGATGATAGAAACAAAAGCAAACTAAATAAAGAAGCATGAAGCAGCAAAGTATGTTATGAAATGAAAAAATACTGCTGGAGTTTAATAATCTACAATTAAAAACCAAAACAGATTGAGTGTTGTTTAAAACTTACATCATGTTATCTTAGATGCAAAAAGAGAAATTTAAAGGTTCTGAATTTCTCAAAAGTTCAAAATTCAGTCTGTTAATTGTGAAACATTTTCTAATTTTTTTCCCTAAATTGTTCAGCTAGAAGTGGTACAACTGTTTCAGACTGAACCATGCATTTTTCAGCATATCTAAAAGCATGGCTTAATAGAAAAATATAGGAGCTGAAAGGACCTTGCTAGCAGACAAAACTTCTCACCAGAGACTCAATGAAATCTGCTGGGTTTTCTGAGACGGAAAAGTTTTTAACCAAGTTAAGTTTATTTACTGGGAAGGTATTTTATTGGACTCCGCCTGTATGATTGGATTTTATGGTAAGGTTTGTTGAGACATGTGTTCTGAGTTGGTGCTATATATGTAAATTGAGGAGATGCTAAAGTTGTGCATTCTACAACTACCAGGCATTCGCATCCAAAACCTTCCTCTGCTCGTCTTCTGAGTTTCAACCTTTCTACAGACTGTTAAAAGTAAACAAGACCATCTCAACAGTTTGGCTGACTGAATATACTGCTCATTATGTTTCATAGTGAATAAACCCGAGCCTAAGAGATAGTTTTAATTCACATTTTGCAGCTCCTCCAAATGTGTTTTTTGGGGCGTTTTTTGCATTTAGGTTGTATGAACTTACTTTTTTCCTTTTCCACCTCCATAACTTGTTTCTTCCACTCATCAAAGGTAGGGATGTCATCTTTACTGGGTACGGAGGGATCGGCCTCTCTGGCAACATTAGCGTCTCCCATCTGAAACGGAAACAAAACCAACAACGCAGAAATCCGTCGGGCTTAGATGTGAAAGTTTGTTTGGTTCAGATCAGTCAGCTCATGGTAGCTCTTGTGGCCATTGAACCATGTAGAACTCACTGAGGCGGGAATAACATTGTGGGTGCCTTATATAAGCGACCTTCTAGATCTCGCCAGCATGCTCGATCTTAGAAAACCACTGGTTGAGACAGTCTCTTATATAAACCCCCAGACAAGAAGCCTTACCGGCAACAGTGAGATTAGCCATTAGATCTTTGCTTCAACATTAGCAAAACAATGTTGACATACCCTATTAAGCTCAATATCAGTGAGTCACTTGTTTGAATAAACCTGCCCTCATTTTTTAAATCAGGTAAAAAACAAAAACTGAAAGCTGACTAACCCAGCTAACACTTACTGCTTATGTAACAGACAAGCTTGATAATTATTCAAAACAGATTGCAGTTTTGAGCAGGACTATGGTGAGGATGCAATCTGAAAACTTTCTTCAGGATCTTTCGATTTGGGCTTTTTCTTCTCCTATTACTGCATGAGTTATTTGTTTCTGTAAATAAGATGGTCACATTTTCTCGGGAAGTTTAGCAAAGAGAGAGTAATCATTAGCTACATGTGTGATTCTAAACATGAACTGTTGCTACATGAACCTACATTTTTACCTCGACTGACTAGTGCGCTAAACTATTTTTGTACATGTTAAGGCCTCCATAGAAAAGAGCAATAAGAAGCATTCAAATTACAACAGGCTTTACGCATCGCTTCTGCTGCTCGGGCCTCGGTAACAAAACTGGGGTAACTAAAATGGCCATCTACTGTGTGGATTCCCGAGTCAGGAGTCATCGTTTTCATAACAAGTATGTCCAAGGACAGCTAGTGGCTGAAAGCTAGAAATGATAAAACTGTGTCACCTTGCTGTATAGTATCTCTCTCTTTCCTGATGCCGATTTCATTTTTAAACATCTTATTAATAAGATGTAAGAACTTTGACACAGAAGATTGTTGTTTCTCCCATCACAGTCATGCGGATGTTTTTCATTTCCTTACAGCCAGCATGTTAAACTGTCCAATCTGCACTTTGCTGACCTGCTGCTTGTGGTGGAGATGGGAGCTGTTGCCCTCCTGTTCCAAACTGGACAGCACACCTTCCAGCTGCTCCGGCCGTTTCTGGCGTTCAGGATCTGCCATTTCCGATTCGGCCGATTCTGGACCGGCCTTCCTGGACTCTGCTTCGAGATCGGAGCCCTGGCTTAACGACTGTTCATCCGTACCAGCCTCGTCCAGACTGCAACGTAGATACGGGACCAATGAGGGAGAAAAAACATGGATAGGGGAGGGACACAGAAAAACAAATTAGTCCTCTGTAATGTCGGCAAAGTAGGTCAAATTTGACTAGAAATTTTATTAACAAACAAGCAAAACAGTAAGAGGAAAATAAACATAAAAAAAAACTGAGTTTTCATCCAGCGATTGATGGTAGGGACATCAGAGAGGCGTAGCTTCTAGATTGATTACCTGCCGTTTTTTGCTTTGATTGGCTTCAGGTGGATAAAAACTCACCTGAGGAGAGAGCAGCCAAAAGGGGAGTTTTCGTATGTTGCCAGTTTGAGGGGAGAGACCCTGCACTGTGAATCAGAGTGCTCAGCAAACACAAAGCTGTCTACATGGAGATCATCGCCTGCACTGGCAACCCACACTGCACTGAGGGAAAGAAAGGACAGGGTGATACCACACCTCCTACACTGGGGAGGGCAAGAGAGCAGAGAAAGAGGGACAGGGACAGCAGGAAAGAGACACAGCAGACGCCGACAGCAGTAGGAAGAGGGGTTGGTTGTTTGTTGGGCCATTGAAGAGGTCATCTAGAATGTCTAGGCACAACAACACAGAGCTATAGAAGGGGCAGTCTCTTATTTTGAGGTCAGTTTTCAAGTCCCAAGTATTGATTCTCCAGAATGGTTATGAATTCCCATTAAAAGTCCATTCTCCGTTAAAATAATTCTCAAAAAAACGGCACCAGTGTCATTTAGCTTCTCAGAGGGTCTTCAGCTCCTTCGAAAGTGTTGTTAACCTCTTTTTATGATCAGCAGTTCTTTTGTTTAAAATAAAAATGGATTAAAACAAAACAACTCAGATGTTAACCAAACAAAAATTTTGAATAACATGTAGAATCTCCGCTGCAACATTTGCAGCAGGAAAACGATTCACTGGTAGTGAGGACCTGAACTTACCCTGTGTCGGTGGGGCCAACGCTCTCTGAGGTAGCGACGTTTTCAAATTCATCCGGAGACGTCGATGGATGCGAGTCCAGGTGTGGCTGTGCAGCGTCACTGGAGGACTCGGCTTGAACTACGACGTCCATCGACACGTGAACTGGTAACGGTTCTGGAGTGGGAAGCTCTGGACCTTCTTTGTCACTGTCGTGGTCCCGTTCGTCAGTTTGCACTTCAAAGTGGAGCTTCTGCTCTGACGGATGTTCTGGCTCATCGAGAACAATTGTAGCATCCAACTCTTTGCTTTGCTTGGTCTCCTGCGCCTCATCTTCTAAATGATTCACAGTCTGCAAAGAGACAACACAAAAATGCATGAATAATATCCTAGTGTAGATTTAGATTCAAAATTAATTTATTTTCAAGCAGGAAGTTTGTTTTTGATAGGAAATGAAAGATTTTAATGAAAATATTACATGACATTAAAACCTTAATACTTTTTTTAGTGATTTACTCAGTAAAAATTAAGTAGGGACTCTTGGCATGGCTTCGCCAAAAAGGTATTGTAAAATGATCACTTTATATTTAAATATACTTTGCGTTTAAGTGTGTAATGCAGTAAAACCTTTACTAAAAGCCACGTCCCTTCTTACCTGTTCATGTTGTACGCTTGCAAGATTCTCTAGTGCTGCGCTCTCCGTCTCTAATCGGATTTCGTACGAGGTGTGTGTCGACCGTTGTTCCACGACCTACAGATAAAACACGTTTCTCAGGTTTAACAGAAATCTTAAACCATCAGAATCATTTGCATGAATCATTAGTAAGCTAATTATTTTTGCTAGGAATGCCAATTTTAAATGCACATTAGAGATACAAAAGAAGGCCAAGAAGGTATTAGCATATCTGGATGTGAAAAGAGCCTTCATTGATGAACAAAGCCTGTTCTTGGGCTGATGACAGACTGGCAGCTTGTCTGCCCCACCAAGCCGCTTTGTGTCTGGATCTAACAAAGACTACCCTCTTTTTCACCCTCTACAAATGATCCTTACTTTTTATGGCGGCAAATGAACACATAACTCCACTGTTAAAGACCAGAATAATAGGAACTAGCTAATCCAATCTATTACCGCAAATGTGCAGCATGGTAACATAAAGAAAGCTATACATGCTATACCTGGTATAAACAAGTACATTGTTAGAAGAAACCTCTCACTGAAGCCATTACAACCAGGAAGGGTAAGATTATTTAGCTGACCATCTAATTTGTCCCTCAGGAGGAAAGTAATTTTTGTTGTCCTGTTAGCAGAGTATAATAAAATTGCTTTCTGTTGCTGAAGCAGAAATAAACCAGATTCTTCCAGATATTTTTTTTTGTTTCCACTGACAGAGAAAGTCGTGCGGCTTGAAGTTACTCTAAAACATTTTCGTCATTAAAGTAGCGTGATTATCACACATTAAATGAGCAAAGAGTTTGACGTCAGCAAAGTTCGTGCAAAGTGGTGGTGCTGTGGTTTTACCTCGTTCTGTGTGGAGTCCTGTTGGAGGGCGTCAGGGTCTCCCTCCTGGACAGAGTGACCTGAGCTAGACGAGCTCTGCTCTGAACAATACACATCTTGACTGGGGTGACTACAGAGAGAGAGAGAGAGAGAGAGAGAGATTTATCAATAATGCAATTTGGAAAAACTGTTCCAAGTACAAGGTCCCTCTTTCTTAAAGAGTAACCACAAATAATTGTACAGAGCTCATAAAAAGGACAAAAGAGCACAAAGAGGCCCAGGAAGGCCAAGAAGTAAAAATAAATAAAAATAAGAACATATGAGACAAAACATAAAATTGCTTAAATATTAGGTTCAATAACTATTAAATAAATAATAACTGCTTACATAGCAGAACTTACAATAACGCTTAATGTCCCGAGGCTTTTTCTACGTATCCTCTTCTACTTCAAGCTTATTTATTATTAATATATAAAGGACGCCAATACCAAAAGAAAGTTGAAACAATTAATCTGTTGACCTCATCTTTGTTTTTTTAATAACCAGGTTAGTGGTTGAGGTTCAATGCCACGTGTGATAAGTACAGAAGATACATCTACAAACGTGGCAAACAGAAAGTTCAATCCTCGCAACCAACCCCTCCCCACTCCAGGAGTCAAATATAACTACGTCATTGGAGTCCAGCTCACATGGACACATTTGTTTGCACCTTATCACTCTGGTTGTCGAGAGGGAGAAAAGACCTCGACATGCATAACCCACAAACTATAAGACACGACCATCTGTGCAAACCAGTTTCCCGGCATCAAGAGAGACTTCGCCATCTGCCTTGTATTAATTAAATCAAAAGGGTGTTCAAGTGCTGACAGATAGCGGATAACCAGAACACGTGGCAACATCAGTTTCTGAATGCCACTTTGCTTGTAACGCCTGATAAAGATTTATTCAAATAAGTAACCGTCTGAGCGTTTATTTAACGGGGATTCACGTAAGACTTTTGAGCCTTCACCTCAAACCTGACCAAAAGCGTAGTCAAGTGTTATCTGAAAAGAAATGAATGGCTGATTACCAGGTCGCCAGAGAACGTGTTGACACGCTGTTAAAATTTATGAGTCGTTTCAGCTGTTTTGAAGCAGGGGTCGATGTAAAAACTATGCAAGCCACCGTAGATTTATGGCCAATCAACACGTTGCTGGTTTCAGCTGCTTTTGGTCCCTGACTGCTGAATGCTGGAAAGCTGACTGCAGGAGTTAAGAGGGCAAAAGCCGCATATGCTCAGAAAATCCAGGCGACCCTTTTCCTCCCAGGATCCACAGAGCATGTGGAAGGGCATCAAGTGCATAACAGATTATAAATCTACAGCTGCAATCTACCTTGTCTTCTTAAGTTGTTGTGTATTAACAGATCAAACGGTAGCTAATTAGAACAATTTATAACATAAATGGATAATGTAATACATGAAGAATTAAGTGTAATGAGACTTAAGTATCTACGCCTCATATGTTTTAATTTGCAACTTTAACTAAGATACTTTGTACATGCTAAACATTCAGGACACCTTCCACAAGGAAAAAATTTCCTATTCCTGCTTTACACCTCATTAATGATTTACTAGGAAGCTTCATAGAAATGATAAAGTCTGTAAGGAAACTCCAAATACAGAGCAACGTTCCAAACTATATAAACTGAACAAAGACCAACATTGAATTGAATTGGTGATAATGGTTACCAACTATTTCTAGCAAAAACAAAAAAAAGTTAGAAAGACGAAACCTGTGTGTCCTATTTAGTCCTAATATATTCCCAACAACATCAGTCACAACTTACAAGTCTCCTTGCTCGATCACATACTTTACAATTTACTCCAAACAAAGCATCCCTGCAATGTTAACAGTTAAACATACAAGCAGAGAAAATTTAGATGATTAAAAAACAAGTATGAGTGGTTGGAAAGTGTTAAAAACCATAATTATCCCTATTCAAACACACTGAACTAGATTCAGCACGTTACATGCGTGTGAAGATCCGACTGCCTGCAGCATCTACAGGAGTGCCAATTCACACAAAACCTTAGTGGCAGCCAATGCTGATTGCCTTATTTAACAGTAATATTTAATGTCCCACTTCCTAAGATAAAGCTAACGTTAGACGCAAATGCAAAAACAAACAAATGGTCTACACAGAAAAATTCTATGACGTTTAATCAATCATATAAGCAAAGATAAGCTACCGATGTAAGCAAAAAAATAATCAATGGTGGACACGGCATAATGCAAGACACCCACTTGTTCGGTCACAAAGTCTTATTTAAAAATGATAGACATGCAAAAACAAAGATAAAAAAGAAATAAAGAAAAAGTTTTAGATCATTTGAAAATATTTACAGAAACAAATGCAAGCCCAAACGAAACACACAGGAGAGGCTCTTTTGCGCTTGCTTTGCGTCAAGTCATGAACGAACAGGAAGTCCTCAGAGCTGAAATTCCTAAAAAGGTTTAAAAAAAGAAAAGGAAAGTCAGTAAAGGGAGGAGGGGAGAAAAGAAAACTCGGGAGCCAATCTGAGAGCATCTACTTTGGGGGCGTATTTGGGTGCAAAGTGACCTACTTTCAGCTCCAACACAGAAGTCTATACAAACTCAAAGAAATGTGCAAGTGATTTCTGCTGCTGTTTGTTTTTTCTACAAGCTGCGGTCCAAGTCATGAATGAGCATGTTGAGGGACGAAAAATGACTCAGCAGTCTCAAAATACAACCTCACTTGGTTCCTGTCCCACTTAAGAAACAGCTTGAGATTTTACAAGACATCCCTCGGCTTTTTGAGCTACGCTCCAAAGACTACAAAAAGCTGACTGGCTGGCTGCTGCGGCGTTCTTGTAAGCTGGCTGAACTGGTTCAGAGTTGCCAAAGCCCCTTATATTTCCTCCTGGCTCCGAGACGACTACGAATGAGAATAGTAAAAAAAACTGGCCCAAGGGCGCCTTAAAGGCTCGGCGGGCTGATGTGGAGGAGACGAAAACTACAGAAGCTGTGACTCGGCGGGTCAATATTATCATCGCCAGCTGCACGCCATGCAAAACGTAGTTCATCTCCTCGCAGACGAGATGTTTTTTCTGGTGAATTCAATTATTATTTTATTATTTAAAAAAGGCAGTGAGCAAGAAAACACATAACTAGCTGTAGCTTCACACCCTCGGTTTTCCTGACGTTTATTTTTAACCAGTGTGAAACTTTAAACTGACCTAGTAATTCTGCCAATTCATTCAAACCCATTTGTCAAAGCATTACACAGTAACTCTCACTGTAGGTAACTTAACCGGAGAAGACCTGAACCTGATGTCAGCCTGTTGATCTTTACAAAAAAAAAAAAAAAAAGACTAAATGGTCGTTAAGTTTAACAGGAACTCAACAATAAGTGCTGTTTTAAAAGAAAATAAAAGAGCATGAGACGTTGTAAATGCTAAACTAAATTACTACCCTCCTGTCCTGAGGGAGAGGAGAGTCTTGTGATGTTTTTCACTGAACTTCAGCATTATTTTTGATCATACTATGTGAAGTTAGATGCTCCACAGAGAAGTTGACTCTACAAGAAAGATGCAAGATAGTAAGAGAAAAACCTGCTTGATGGTATGTTTTTGGGGGCAAAACAATTGGGCTCTTCACAACATAACAGATTAATTTTCTTGTGACGACTTTTCCATCCTTACAAGCTAAAGTACAGATTAAAAAAAAAACAGAGCTGAGAAAAGAATCCAGGATCCACAGGATATGCCAGGGCTCTCTAGACAAAGTAGGCCATCTCATCCGACCTGCAGACAAAAACATGCCATCATTATTTGAAGGGAGGAGAGGGAGGAGGCAGGGATAGCCTACAAAGCCCCGCTTTGGGACAACAGAGCGTATAAGAGTGCAAGTTCAGACTACTTTTCCTCCACATCGAAGCAGGAAACAATGTAGAGCAGCAGCCTGTTGTAAAACCTGCTGATCCCCTATAATCCTCGCCGCCTGCGTGTCGTCATGGCAGGCAGGAGGCGGCAGCTGAACTCGGGCAAATACCTGCGCCGATCCCCAAATTACCAAACCTCTGAAGCATCGTGCAAGCACAGAGCTGGTGCAAGAAGAGAAACCGTATCTCTCTTATCCCAGCCTCTTTTCATCGGGTGAAGGACGGGATTAATCTCAGACCTCGGAGATATGTTGGCACAGAGACGAACAATTTTCTGCTGAATGCTACTCAATACCAAATATTTCACCAACCAGGATACACATTTGCTGAAAAATTTCAAATGTTTTTTTTCATGAAAGCTTTGAAATATTTTCAACAAAATCCTAACAAAAACAGAACTGCATGGATACAATACATTTACATTGCATTTAGCAGGCTTTTATCCAAAGTAAAAAATTAAAAAAAAGAGGGTTAAACATAGAACAACAATGATGTTGCTTGGCAATTATGTTTCTGTCCATTAAACTTCTGGCTCTCTATTTGGATAGTAGTATGGGTAGTTCCTGTCACAGATCCCCAGACATGATAAAGGTTTTATTGATTAAGGTGCTAAAAGTCTAAAATAAGGTGATCATGGTGAAGACATCGTGTAGCTCCAGCTTAATATATAGTGTGACCACAATGTTTAATAACGATATCACAACTGCACATCACATATTGCCATAAGTAGTTCAGTGCTTTGTGCTGTCTTGCTAGATTGGCGGGGTTAGGAAGTAAGACTACACATAAGAAACATGACCCGTAGTGTTTCCTGGCTCAAAGGCTCAAAAATACAAGTCCGTATAACGTGACAGATCAGAATGCAAATGCTTATGGATCAAAAATATGGAAAATAATTTTTAAAAATCTCCTTAAGTTGTCCTAAAATATAACCATGTTCTGCTTTGACCTGAACCCGGTTTCATTCTTTGTTTAGGACATGCACAGAAGAAAACCACTTGCTTTTCTTTTTTTCTCAAAGCTGGAATAATAGTTACCCGCGCTTTTTTGGGGGAATTAATTGTGTATTGAATCAAATTGGAGTATGCCTTTTTTAATAACTGCACGGCATTTTAAATTTCCATTGTGTTATTCCTAATTCTGTCTTTTCCATATATATTTTTCTAATTTTGAATGCATCGATTAGCTGTCACTTTGCTGCCGCTACATCTTAATTTTCCCCCCGCTGTGGTAAAATAAATTATACTTCCCTTCCGTTCTTCTAAAATGTGTCTCTTCCAGGACAGACTTTCAGAAAAGATGAACATCCACATTTACCAATTACCAGATTGTGCAAATCATGTTCCTACCTAACAATAACCCAGAGCTATTTGAGAAACGGCCTCATTTGTTTAAAAACACCTTTAATACCAAAATGCAAACAACTTCTAGTCAGTTCTTTTGTTTTATTTGCAACATTTAATTTGCATTTTAAACAACAAGACATCTAAAAAAAAAACTTTCAAAAACCCTAAATCAACAGGTGGGATATGTTGTTCTAATATCATTTTGCAGGAGAAGCTTTTGTGCTCCTCGCGAGTGCTTCTATTCTTAACCCGCAAGCCTAGAAGACGTGCATCAGCAGGAACAGGAGGTTACAGACTAAATTAAATCACTTGATCACAATTTCTTACAAATGCGACAATTTAATAAAAATACCAAATTTTGATATCAAAAAGGTCACGTACGATTATAATATACAAATTAGATTAACCCAATTGTAAAGCCAGTTTAGCCATCTGATCTGCAGGAATCCTTTCCAGCACGACAAAAGAATTGTGACGCACAAATCCTCCCAAATGTACACAAGAGCTTTTCTTCGGGCGGCTGAACGGACACACCTCTGTTTGGCCGCGCTCCTTCAAACGTCAACCAGGTGACGGAGAACGGGGCAGTGGATCATGTTAAGGTTAACAAGCCAGAAACCCTCCTAACAAATAACTGAACAACGCACTTTGAGCAGGACGGCCATTTGTTAATTTAACTGAGGACAGGTTGTGTTATCTAATACACAAAAAGTTCAACCATGTTATTCAACAAGCCACATATTTTTCCACACTCGCTTGTAAAAGTATTAAGATCGTACAGAAATGAAAGTCCCGAGCCTGATGGATGGGATGGATCAACAAAAACTAGTACAAAGTCACTGGAAACGAAGCCTTAGTTTAGAAATTTTCCAACTCCTTATAGCTGTGAATGTTTGTCTGTACTTCTCCACCAGCTTAGAACATCTACAGACTTACTTGTCTGTTGTTCTTCTTGCTCAAGCTCAGTCAAACTGGATGATGGAAGTCCATACGTAAATAGTGCCAGATTTTAAAAGTTAAATAAATCTGGGCTTTTTAATTTTAATAACTTTAATCTGGCTGTTCTTGGCTGTATGTTTAGAGTTATCTTCTGGTTGAAAGCTGAACCTCTGTCCCGCGTCTCAATTCTTTATCAGCACTTCATGGCTTTCCTTCAGCATTGTGCTTCATCATCTTCCCTTGAACTCTGACCTGCTTCATTTCTTGACTTTTTATAGCTCTCAACAATAGCTTCAGATGGACAGCCATGTCCGCGGACAAAAAAAGAAAAAAAGTTAACGGTAGTCTCCATTTCTATTTACAGCTGGCCGATTTAAAAATCGTTACAACACAGTTGGGTTGTAAAGCAGATACAAGAACTTTAAACATCCCAAACTTTTCACCTGCAAACTCGTCGGTTGGGTTCCTTTGTTCTCAAGCCTTTACAGGAACGGCTAGATTTATGCACTCAGATGAACCCCCATTACTCCACACTACTATTCTGATGGCAATTGTGTGCTCTGGATCAGGGGTGCCCAATACGTTGATCGCGATCAAGCGGTCGGTCGCAAGAGGTGTGCTGGTCGGTCGGTCGGTCGGTCCGTCCGTCCGTCCATCCGTTTGTTTTTTGATTCACATACCAGGAATCTAACGGATGCGCATTTAAGCAAGCGTGTGCACTCGACGTTAGCCGCGAGTCTCCCAGTCGCCCTTAGCAGAGCCGGAGCTACAAGGGGGGCTGGAGCGGACTCCCCTGAAACCTACCTACCTACCAGTTATGCAAGATAAACTAATGTGTTATAGATTTGATTATTTTTTTGTGGGTAGATACGTTAGGATTGGTCTTCTTTTAAGTAGCTTCCAAGCTGAAAAAGTGTGGGCACCCCTGCTCTGGATTTTTTGTGGTGTAATTTCTGGCCGATAGACAAAAGTCCACCACACTTTTTAGTTTTCACTTTGCATTAGTAAGAAATTGTAAGAACCATTTATAATTTTTCCTTCTGCTCATGTAGGTGTGTGTGTGTCCCAGTCACACAGGGATCATGGGATGATGGGAACATCAGAGCTCCACAATGGGATGGAAGGATTCATTCATGTGATTTAATTCAGTCTGAAAGCAGAAGCCGCAGTCCTTGTCCGGGTTAGTTTGGGTGAGCGTCAACACCACAATCCTGACAAGACAGTCGTCGAGATAAAAAACTCAACCAAAATTAAACCTAAGCGGACATTTAACCAAACCTACGAGTCATGGATTCAAATCTACAAAACAGCTTACAGTTAAGTAGTTGAAAGTAAACACTGGAGGCTGCTCTGACAGCTATGTTGTTTTGGATCTGAACACAAACATATATTCAGTTTCAAATATGAAACAATGTTACATCATGCAATCACGTCAAGAAAGTTCAGCATCTCGTTTTAAGCATTCGGCTCATTGTAAATGTTTTATGTGTTGGTCCAGCCAGTACATAATGTTCCTTAGTCATTCCCGGGGTCAGCCGCTGTTGGGGCTTCGTTCCTTGAATCGCCCCATTCACAGCAGTTAATAAAACAGAGGTAAAAAAAAAAAAAAAAGTCTGCAAAAACAAATTGTACAGAAAATGAGTTTTAAATAAAACGTAAAAACAATTTAAATAAATTAAAAAGCAAAGCGGGGGATGGGAGGAAATTATAAAACATTTAGGTATAAAGAAAAACACAGCAAATCTATTTCTTTTTTAAATCAGGAAAAGTGAAGTTTTACTAAATCTAAATGTTACATCTCAAAAAACATTAACACATAAAATGGTGGTAAAAAAAAAAATCCAATCATTAGTCATTTAAAATGCTTTAATAATCCTCTCTTGTCCTGTGCTGTACCCTCTTCTCAAGCAGTTAAACACACGTTTATGACGTTTGCTCCCACCAATAAAATAAAAATAAAAATAGCCCCCACCCACAGAACCTGACTCACCAGCACAGCAAACAGAGGCTTTTAAACCACCAACAGAGCATCGGGCTACCGGCTCGAATTCAGATGAAAACGCAGGACTAGCTACCTTTTCCCAGAAAAACAGCACAGCTCTGGAAGTGAGTAGAAACAGAACATTCTGGTGGAAACAACAAAAAAAGTGGGTGTATTTTAAGATATACATGCAGATTCAACCTAACGTGAGAAACTTTCCCCTAATGTAAAAAGGTTCTACTCTTAGACTTCCTTCACACCAACTTTTACATCTTAGAGATACACCATGAGCCTTTTAACTTAAATATTTCACCCTCGTCCTAAAAGCCTTTGATATCACATCAGAAATGCTCCTTGAAAAGTGGAGCACAGGAAGAGCAGGAAGCAAGAAAGCTCTTTGTGTTCATTAGGCTCCGAGGCTAACACAGTGGGCAGGAACAACAGGCCCGGCTCGGTCTGGTCACATAAAACTGGACCGGCCAGAACGCAGCGTTGAACCTATAACAGCAGAGGCTGGAAGATAGCCATCAGTTTTGTTTTGTTTTTTAAAAGCCATTTAAATTGAGTTACCCACAGACCAGTTGATTTAAAACTATAGCATCAACAATGCATCAAACTATTTCTAAGCAAATGTAAGAATTATTGTTTTAATTTAAATCATTTAATTTCATTTAAATCCTTTAGTAGCAAATCGCTTTGACGTTAAGAAAACATGCATCTATAAGTAACATCTTTATTAGCACATTTCATACACGTTGAAGTAAAAAAGAAAAAAAAACTCAAGGCGTGTGAATTCGAATATGATCCCAAGAGAAAATCATGACCATATCTGTTGTAGTTTCCTGTACAAGCATTTGACAGGAAGAATTTCTCTGTCACATGATATAAAATTACATTTTTCGGTAACTCTAGTGATGCCTTGGTTTTAACTTTACCATCATTCTTTTCACAAATTTCATTTGTGAGATGAAATTTTAAAAATGTAATTTTTTTTCTACCATAAAATTAGGTTCTGTATAAACAACATGGCCCGGATCTTTGCCTTTTCATTAGTTTGAGTCTAAGGTAAAACAAGCCTAATTTAATTAATATTGCCTGATGAATAATAATAAATGGATAAAAGGTGAATTTATGTTTAACTAACTACATCAAGTCCCGACACATTTACCTAACAGACACCTTAGTGGAAAATACCAAAAGGGAAAAAAAACAGCTCAATAAAGGGAACAGAAACACATGCTGTGAATCAATAGTCTGTTGCTTTTATAAGGTCAAAAATGCATTAAAATTCCCCTTTTTAGGATTTAACAACTTAGTTGTCGCCTTCGCTTGTTTTGCGAAAATAAAACATGAAAATAAAATAAAAAAGTGAATATCAAAAATTAAATTAAAAAGAAAAAAATCAATGTGTTTATGGTAGGGCTGAACAATCTTTGTTTTCAACCAAAAATCCCGATCTCAGACAACACGATTTTGGGATCGTCAAAACTGCAGTTTTTTTCCTCTGTGTTCCAATAATTTCGTCAATAATAATAATAATAATTTCGTCAATAATTTCACATGTGTGCCCAATGTCGGTGTAGAAAGGCTCTGTCTCAGCCACCAATCAGAAAGCTGCACCAGGTCACGTGCTCTCCACTCCGATCAGTGTGTAGCTCGTTATTCAATTGCTTGTTATTCAACATGGCTGAAGCGGGAGCAGAAGAAATTCATATCAAAGAAAAACAGCATTTGAAATCTGTCGCCAGCTGTTTTACCTTCTTGCATCATCCTAAAGGAATTCATTGAAACTTGATTTACAGAAAAATAAATCATGATTGCAATCTCTGCCAGAAAAAAAGTAATTAATAAAAAAAAAAAAAAAAAAAAAATAGTTTATTTCAGTTTTTTCTTAAAATAGTTCAGCCCTGTAGTTTATGGCAATAATGTGAGCCTCCCTGTGTGCTCCTGACTCGTTAAATCAAGTCGTCTTAGGACCGACCCATGGTTTGGGATACAAACCAGCAGTAAGATCTACAAGCGTAAACTAAAAATATATCCACACTGTTGGACATATTTTGTGTATACTTCCAGTCATTAAAGATACTACTCATCTTGTGATTTATTTATAGTCAAAAAGAGCTCAGAGCTGGAAAATCCAAGCATCAGGTCTGTTAAACAGCAGACTGCAGGCTGGCAACTGGAGCTACTTGTTGCTTTTCCGTTTTAAATAGAAGCAGACTGCATTAAGAATTTGTTTAACATTTCAGTGCAAACACCAAGATACTGCACAATAAAGCCACTTGAACGGACTTTTATGGTCCACCTTTGATTGACAGTCTATAGATCACACTTTTAAACGGCTCCACCAGCTGCTGATTATCTTTTCAAAATCACATTACATAATAATAATCTTCCAGCGACTATTAATCTAATAAGCTTATGGAACATCGACAAACGAGCTAACGGAGACGCTATCTGTTGAAAATGCTCTGCTGCAAGTTTAACCGAAACAATCTGACTCCTGTTTTACTTTAAGCAGATTTAAAATGATATAAAATTAGCTTTGCAGAATATAAAGACCTATAACCTGTTATAAAAGTTAATGCAATAATGTATGTATAGGTTTGCTTGAAGGCCATCATTACTGACAATCCCCCTAACTGGAAATGTGCACCTTCACGCAGAAGGACATGCGCACAGAGCTGATGTCAAAAGCCTGAGTTGGCATGCCGTGAAAGCAGTGAGATCGCTTTTGCTGACAACGTGAGAAGAGAAGGGAAGCATGACACCCACAGACAGCAGTCCACTGTGGAGCTGCGTACTGCTGTCTGTACAAACAAGAATCCAAGCAGGAAATAAACCACCAGGAATATCAGCATTAGCCTCGGCATTTCCAAGCAGCGCTTAGTTAGTGCTAACAGCTTAGTCATGACAAGCCCTCCAAATACCCTCCATTTTTGACCATAACCCCTTAACAAGCAGCTGCTTTTTAAACCTTAAGAAACCGCTTCCTTGAAAACCATTGGTTTTGCAGCAAGGACGGCATTCAACCCCCTTTCTCTGTGGTAACTAGCAACAGGGGACGAGAAGCTGAGAGCAACACGCCAAAAATAAAGGTTTGCATTAGTAATGAATGCTGAACATGTCAGAGTGCAGCCATTAGTTGGTTTGCAGGAAAGTCTAAAAAGGGCACCGATAATTTCCACAAGCTGATGAAATCGTTGAAATGTTTTTTTGTATTTGACTGTTCTTTCTCTGGACTGCTTTTCTGAGACAAATCTCTGTACCTCTGAAAATAGCTTTTTAGTTATGGCTGGTAAAGAAAAAAAAAATCATGTGATTCTTCAAAATATCCAAGCTCAAAAGCTGTAATCGAAGGCCTTCTCACACGACTAATTACAGATTAAATTATTTTAACTGAAGTTTATGACATTAAAAACTAAAAAAAATTTCTGTCAATTTACATTGCAGATTGAGGTTAAAATCATAGCATGTTGATCAGCCTGTTTTAGTTTCTCCTTTTAACCAAAAGAAAAAGACACATCGTTTCAACACTGCCGTGGTTCTACACTTTACCAAATTAGAAAATATTCTATTTATTAATGATAGCTTTACAAAACACCATTAATTACTGACTTAATCAATAAAACAAGGAGACTTAGAGTCTAATACTAAGGCTACGAGGAAATGAGAAAAAGTGCGTTTGTCTGTTGTATAGTCCAAAGATCTTAGGTATAGGGATGTGAGCCTCATGCCCTGTGTGCAAAAACAAAGAGTTCTGAAACTAGATGCAAATCCTCCCCAGTTACTGTAGGCAGATTTTTCTGATCTCAAAATGTGTGTGCTTTTTGTTAACATGTTGTAGAATTAGAAATTATTCAATTTCTTAGTTTTGGTCCTTTTATGTTATTTATTTTAGTGCAAAAAAAAAAAAAAAGAGCTTTTCTCCTGCTTATCGCCAATTAAAAGAAAAGGGTCGATTCTGATCTCTGTCAAAATGATTGGTGCAAAAATCTAATTAATCACAAGGTTTTAACAAATGCAGCTAATTGGTTAATAACATCAACAAACAAGGCCTAAATGTAGGCCTAAACACTCAGTTTCTTATTAAGTGGCATAACATTGTTTTAGATTAGTTAGCCAAAATAAACAAAAATTAACTGCACTTATCTTCAATGAAGGTTTACTAGATTCACTAGAGAAGGAATTGTATTATCTGACCTACATTGTTGCCACAGTCTAAGAGCTGAGTAACATATGCCAACACTGACTGACTTGGATTTAGCTAGCTGAGCTGCTATCAACAGCTGGCCTCACCACTGACCCAAATAACGCCCTCACTTAGACAGAAAAACGAGTTAAATATAAACAAAAGCTCCTTTTTTCCCTTAAACTCAGATATATAGCACACAACTCGATAAAACAAGCAGATATTGTTAGCTAACGTAGCAGCAGTGATTCGCCACATTGAACTCGAAAAAGCGAAGAAACTGGTAAATATGTCGCAAATGTGAGTTAAAATGTTCAACGTGTTCGTTTGAAACCGCCTGTTTGTCAAACAGGTCGTAAATGTGGTCGGTTGAGACGGCGGCAGGCCGAGCTTACCAGCACAGGAGAGCTACAATGAGGCACACCAACAAAACGCGCAGCCTCTTCATTATCTTCCAGCGGGGACCCACATCCTCGCTATTGGGTTCGGTTCTGGTCTGTTGCGGCTGGACAACACACCGAAAACCAGCTGTGTGCTTTGGCCGTAGGTCTGCCTTCTTGTGAGGAAAAACAAACGAACAGCGATGCTCTGAAGGTTAAAACCCACACTTCATGGGAGGGGGATATAATTCATTACACAGAGCTCCGTCCGCCCCTTTTTCGGTTCCAACTGCTACTGTTACTGACGAGCTGCTGGACTCCGAGTAGTTTAACGCCCGTCTGACGAACAACCAATCAGATCACGGAAAGTAATTCGTTGACCAATCACATGGCAGCTGGCTCAGTTCGTAGTTGAAAAAACCCCGCCTCCAGCCTCGAGGATGAGCTGGTGGCTTTTCGGCTGGACGCGTCACGCTTTTTGATCAACTTATCAGGATAGCCTTATTTAAACGGATTGCCCAATAAACTCCCGCGATTCAGTGAAAATACCACATGTTTATTTAATTGGTTTTATTATGGGTTTTTTTGACAAAAAAAAAATCCCTGAAAAAGCAATGCTGGGAACACTTTTTTTCATCTCCACTCACATTTGTTTTTAATTTAAAAAAAATATATTTTTCTTCAGCTTGTCCCCAGTGTTACTTCTTAAACTAATTAAGAAAAAAAATAGTTTGTATAACATGTTTCTTGGAGTTTTGGTGCACATTTGTAGCCATATTGTGCTTACCCTCTTTTATGTTGTATTTACCACCAAATCGTACTATATCCATGGACTTAAAAACTGCATTTCAATTGTTTTTGTGTGTTAAAGGTTCATTATAGAAATGTGGTCTTTAAAAACTAGTTTGTTTTTTTTATCCCATATATATGGATCCTCAACTGTTTTTTTTTTGTAATTAAATTATAAATTGACTGTGTTATAGTGATTCTTCTTTCTGAGTAATCTCATGCTTGTAGATATTAATTTACTTATGATTTACTCATGTCATCATAGATCATCACAATAGATTCGTGGTTTTCAAAATTGGGGGTTGAACTTTTGTGGGGTTTGCTAATAAACAAGTTTTAAGTCCTCTTCTAGTATAAACTATGATTGAGTTTGGTGACATACAGTTACATTTTAAACCTAAAAAGTTAAAGTTACTTAAAAATGAATATCAACAAATAATAAATACATTTTAACGCCAAGATACACTGTTAAAGAAATGAAATCGCCACCAGCCAAAGAAAACTACATATCCCAAAGTGCTATGTGCGTGAAACCTCTAAAACTGCCTGTTAGAATTTTAGATTTCTTTATTATTTTTGTTCAATTCATTTTTTTATTTTGTAACCTAATATTTTGATGATTAATATCTCCTAAATAATACAAAACATCTGAAGCGTGTTGTAGTTGAACTGGTTTAGTTGAATATTTGTTTGAGCAGTCAATAAACAATATCATTGTGAACAGGCGGGGTCCTGATACGTTAGCAGGCTCGCTGAGCTCTTTTAACCGTAGTCAACTTTGACTGAAGCGTCAACTTTATCCCCGCCTGTGTCTTCTGCGCTCTCAGCCGCTGTTTTCCCTGTTTTTGGACTCTCGGGGTATCAGGTTCGGGTATGGAGCGGGTCCAGGTGGCTCTGCTCGCGCTGTCCGTGTTTATCTCGCTCGTCTCGGACCGGTTGGCGGTGCTTGCTGCCTTCTCCCAGGGTGCGGACAGCGACTTCACCTTCACCCTTCCTGCGGGTCGTAAGGAGTGTTTCTACCAAACCATGAAAAAGGAGGCTTCGCTGGAGATTGAATATCAGGTCATAAACGCGCTATAAAGCTGTGGGGAACGTTTCCAGCAGAGCGTTGCTGATTTACGCCACTTTAGTCGCTTTGTGGCTCACACCATTCTGCTCTGTGTTGCCAGGAACCAGTTTTGCCTGTCAGTGCGTGGATTAGTCTAAAAAATGAACCTCTTTCTCTCAAACCCTGATATAGAAACTCTGTTTAGCATTGCTACATCATTCCTTGCAGTTTCTTAACCTTTTGGTGTCTAGCCTCAACTATCAGCTATGTAGACTTTATTTTTTGCCCTCTTTGTAAGTTAAATTTAAATTTACAGCAGGAGTACTTTTCTTCTCCCATGTGGTTTCCATTAAACTTTGTTCTGGATTTTGACTGGCCGATTAATCTGCTTCAGTCTAAATCAGGGGTCAGCACCCTTAGTCCAAAGCAAGTTTTCGTACAGGCCCTGTCATTGTCATTATCATTTTATTCATGTATGACTATGTTAAACAGGGGTTAAAGGCGAACTTTGACCCCTCTGGGGATAATTTTGCAGCTCCATCCTCCGGGATTGTTCTGTATTTTGCTCCATCCATCCAGCTTCCCAAATCTAGAATTGCATCCCCACAGCATGACAATGACACCACCCTCTCACACATGGGGACTCATGTTAAATGGTCCAAACAGGACGTCTTTCTGACGTTAAAGCACAAACAGATAATTTATTACTTATATGATGATTTCACAATCGGTGGTTAAAATAGATTTTATTTACTCATATCAGATTAAATGTGGCGAATGGATGCCACAGTTTTAGGATGTTTTTTTTTTTTTGGTTGTAAAAAAATGCTAAAACAATTTCACTTTAATTCACCAGGTATTAGACGGCGCCGGTCTCGACGTAGACTTCTTCATCTCCTCGCCTTCCGGCCAGTTGCTTTTCAGCGACCAGCGCAAGTCGGACGGCGTCCACACGTGAGCAACTTCTAAGCGTCATCTGTGAACTTCGTGTAGCACGTCCAAGGTCTCTTACAGCTTGTTCTGTCCTCCAGCGTGGAAACCTTTGAAGACGGGGACTACATGTTTTGCTTTGACAACACGTTCAGCTCCATGTCGGAGAAGCTGGTCTTCTTTGAGCTGATCCTGGACAACATGGATACGTTAGAAGACCCGGACGACTGGAAGGAGCATGTCATCGGGATCGATACGCTGGACATGAAGCTGGAGGACATTATGGTGAGGCGGACCTTTTCGCGCAACCAATGGTTTAATACGTTTCTAAACATCAAATAAAATCGAAATCATTTAGCATAAGCATACTGTTATTTTTAAAACATTTGTCCCTCTGTTGTCTCCCATTAGAGGATTTTGCACTGTCACAATAATGATCCAGCATATTTCATTACAAAACGGTGTGCTAAGAGATTCAGAGAGTCACTAAGAGTCTGTTTTGTAGAAGGTAGAGTATCTTGAACATCCAGCGACTTGCTCACACAGCTTGTTTCAGTTTCGCCACAGCGACTCCGCACACTTCCCCTTCTCTAGAAATGGCTTCTATTTGTGTCAGAAGTCACGGAGCCGTGACGTGGATAAGAGCAAGAAATATGTTTTCCAGATGTGGAGGAAGTTGTTTTCTTAAGGAGGAAGGAACATATCTGACTGCACTGCTTCGTTTAGAAACATCACTTTAGGTGAATTGAAATAGTATTGTCATTTAGATCGCATAGGGGGTTTAAACATTTCCATGTATTGTCCTGGTGGAGCCACAAGCTTTATTGTAGTGAGGAAATGTAGCCCCACAACATGATGCAATCACCACTGTTTCCCTGTGGAGAATGTGTTTTCATTTTAGCCTTTGGTCCATTAGAAAATAAAGTCTTATCTAGTTTTGAACAGCCATGTTGCGTTTGTGGCTCTAAAAATGTCATTTTTTTGTAATAATGAATAATAATAATGAATGTTTTTTTTTTTTCATGTTTATTTAATTGTTTTGCGTTTATTGCATTTTCTTTAATTAGCGCTTCAATCTTAGTTATCATTAAAAAAACACTTAGTTTGCTTCCTACTTATAAAATAAGTAATTTGCTCCTCCTACACTATTGTGGACATAGTTTGCATGAAAACAACTGGGAAAATCGTACATTATCAAGTGTTGCTAAATTGTTATGCCAAAGTTATTAAGGGCTACATTGTTTGGGTGTAAAGAGACCCCCAGATATGTAACCTCTAAGAGTTCTCCTCACCTTTCCCCCCTTACCTGTCGGCTGAGTTTTTTGGTCTTCATGATCCGTTTTGTTAATTATATCCTCTAGTAAAAAAACTCTGAATCTACAGAAAAAGCTGGATCAATGTTGGCAGACAGGTTTAACCTAATAAGTTGGTGACTTCTTTACGCAAGAGGTTGCTGTGGTGATGGAGTAAAGTGGATCTGTATCCACAGGGTCATGTTCTTCTACATATGTAGATCTATATTTTTATTCTGCGTTCTAGGACACCATCAACAACGTGAAGTCCCGTCTGGGGAAGAGCTCGCAGATCCAGACGCTGCTGCGGGCGTTCGAGGCTCGCGACCGGAACCTCCAGGAGAGCAACTTCGACAGGGTGAACTTTTGGTCGGTGGTCAACCTCGGCATCATGATGGCGGTGTCGGCGGTCCAGGTCTATTTAGTCCGCTCGTTGTTCGAGGACAAAAGGAAAATCCGCACATAAAAAAAATAGTCTAAACTGGACAGAACTCCCAACACATTAAAACGGTTATATTAGGGATGTTTTGTTTTGTTTCGCTCCGTACAAGGGTGTCTCTAAAGGGGTTTAGCATTGCACGGATTCATTTTTCATTAGGGGGTTTCTGTCAACTGGCGTTTGGGAAACAATTTCAAAGTTTGACTACAGATCTCTTCACTTTTCACATCTTTAAAAAAAAAAAACGTTCTCTCTCTAAAGCTTTATACTGTTTTAAGGTCATTCTTGGCTGCTGCAGGAGTTTACAAAACATGTAATAGCATGTTAACAATATGCAACTATTTTTCTAAAAGCCTAATACCAGGCCAGAGGCCATTTTGGAAATGTTAATTTTGTTTTTCTTTTCTAAATGAAAGGTACTTAAGCAGTCGTTTGCTCTCTGGATATTTTATTTCTGCCAGGATGAGGAGGTTTGACCAGTTGGGTGGGAAGTATTAATTACTATAGAAAAATGTACCTTTGAATTATGGCCTGTCAGTTTTTAAACTTGTCTCTGAGGCCGCGCTTTGTTTCCACTCACCAAGCGAACAGTCGGGTGTGGGGATAGTTTAGTGGGTGCGGCTGTGCTGCTAACCCTGAGGACTGTGGGGCGGAACAGAAGGACATCCACAGACCTTCGCCGCGAAGGCCGTGCCTGCTGGTGGGTGTCTGCTTACAGCCCACCTACACTGAAGATGTCCACTTGTCTCTCCGGCAACAGAAGTCTATTTCTGTCTGACTGACACTTGGAAGGTCGCTGCCACGGTGGCTCCGATTAACGTGATCCTCGCCCACGTCAGCATTCTCTCGGAGCCGCCTTTGCTAAGTCTGTTCATGTCTTTTAAAAAGTCAAACTGTCATGATTCTTGCATTGCTTATGAGAAAGATTTTTAATTGTTTTCTTTGATTTTTGGGCACTGGAACTTTACAGGTGGGTAAGAAGGAACGTCACATCGAGTTAAAGCTGTGATCGCCCAGTGAAGGTTTTCTTTGATATGTTGCTGTGCTAAGAACAAGTTTGTTTGTTTTTTTTTGTTTTCTGTGTACGCCACTGTTAAATGTTCCATTATGAAATCAGGCCTTTATGGCAGAGCCTTATGTTTAAAGTGCAAAAAGACAAAACAAATATTTGCTAACTGTGTTAATATGCAATTAATTTGTATACCTTGTTTCCGGTTTTGTCTTGAATCTCTTTGCATATATGAATATTTCTCCTGCTTAGCTTTCATCCTTATGCAAGTGTGTATGTTAAGATTCTGCTCTATTTACAGATGGATCAATAGCTTTTCTGATCAATATAAAGTGCTTTCACAATCCTGGAATATTATTTAAAAAATTTAATAGTACTTCTATGTTACTGAGAAGGAAAAAATGTGCCCTGTTACGCTTTTAAAATCTATTTTCTACTATCTTGAAAGTTGATGGAACATGACATTTATTCCACCAATGTCTTCCCTTGTCCTTGTAGATGTGTATAAATTAAACAAGATTATGTTTTCTGATTTGTTTTTCCTTATGTCTACAGAGAATGATGTAATATTTTAATCATGCTGCTGGAAGAAAACATTATTTCATTATTTTGACTCAAACCTTTTAAAAAGATTGAATGCAAACACCTGGATGAATCTCCGCTTGCAGTCAATCTTCAATCTTACCAGATATCTAGAGCACTGCTTGAGTGATGGTATGACATAGTAACAGGTTTATTTGCAGGATCCATATGCAATATTTTACAATAAAAAACAAAACACTGTTAGTCCACCAGTAACACAACTACCCAGAGTTTCCATTTGTTTTTCCATCTCTTGTCTGGCCACATGGTTAGAAAGTCAGGCAGAGATGTTGCTTTTGCTCCCGCTCTGCATCCGTGAACTCTCCTTTTTAGGTCCTTAGGCATTTGGGGTTGTAGCTCAGGTATCATTTAAGCTTATGTCACGTTAATCAGCTGCTTCCAGTTGTAGAAACGACGCCTCATTGGCGTAATTACTTATAACAACTGTGCATAATTAAAAGGTCAGAGCAGCGATCTTTCAAGTTGCACTGCATCTTACCTCTAAACAAGAGGTAATAATTGTCAACAGCAGAACTTGTAATTCCAAAAACTGACCAAAAGTTTACAAAAAAAAATAAAAAATTGATTAACATACTATTCCAACATGCTGCCACCATACGGTGAGAAATTGTAGAAAAGAATATAAGTATCAAGCCATTTACTTGTTCCACTGATTCTGCTCGACCTACAGTGAGTTACTATCCTATGACTATAGATTTGAAAAAGTGACGAGTTTAAATTCATGACTTGTCCAACTGCGACATTTTTCTTCGTTTTAAGTATGGAAATAGTGTGTGGGTAGTTTTGAGGGGGAACAGCTTTAATGGGGGCGTGACGCTTTTGAAAACCTAACTGTAACACAATCAACATTTACACAACCAAGAAACGGCTCTCCAAAATCTACTGTCTAATCTGGCAGTCAAACAGATCCCTCTCGCTCCCCTCACTGAAGGAGAAAAACACTTAGGCATTGCTCCCGATGCCGCATCCATACACAGACTCTTAGTGGGCCTTAACAATTGTTAAGAAAATTATACTTAGGTCAAATATAAACATTGTATTATGAAAAAAAAAAAATCTCATGGATTTTATTTAAACAGAAAACCCTCAAATTACAATTACAGGGATTATTCAACCCTCCACCTTATTTATGTTTATTTATTTTACACATTGTTATTCTTACTTTGTCCACATAATATAATTTGAGAAACCATTTACCTTACATGTATGCAAGACACTCATTCAATTACCTTAAGCTCTCTGTGACTTCTCTACCCTTTGTCTTCTCCTTATTGTGAGGCTATATGAATGTAATATCTGTTGTATTGTATTTTTGCAATAACAATAAATAGAAATAAATAAAAAATAAGCGATAACTTTAAAATGCTGGCTGGGAAACATGTTGTTTACCAGTGAGCGGTCCAGACATCCCTGAAAAAATGAAGGGTTCTTATCATTTCTGCTTTATCGGGAGAGAGAAACCTTTTATTAGATATTTCCCGTCTTCCTTGTCTGGGGCTTTAGAGACTTGATGATCAGGCAATTGCTCAAGGCAGAGTTTGACAGCCTTTCTGGGGGGTGAGTCCTTTGAGATTTGAAACATGATATTTGGGTTATTTTGTTAGATACGTTTGAAATATTTTTTCATTTTGTTCCATGACTTTCTATCAGATACCCTGTGGATGAGCTAGTCCTGGGAACACGGTTGAAGTCTGACACCATCTGTAAGAAATGTTTATCACATGAAACAACTGCAATCCAAAAAATGTCTAAGATATCTCAAATTGGTGTAAAAACACCACTGTTTGCCTCTCATTAATTTAGAATGCAAATTTGTGCTTCATTTGATTTCAGTAGAATGAAATAAAGTTATCCAAATTGTCGCCTGAATCTAATCAGTACCATCGAACATTTTAATTACGACCAATAGATTTTAGATTCCTTCCTGAGGGATTTAGGTCTACTCTTCTTTATATAATTGTCTTAATTAAGTTGCAATGGAGCTGTTTCAAGCATGATCGCCCTGTTAACTGAGATTTCAAGCTGCTGCGTTGCAGTTTTGGGCAGAACGTACCATTATGTTGGATGTTTGCTGTTTCTCTGATCCACTGCAGACCTTGAAAGGTTCATTTCCAGGTTCAGGTTTTACTACAGACGTAAGCCGACGCAGTCTTGGTTCTGAAACGCTTTACAAAACACAGGGATTTTTAAAAGTGAGACACAAACCCTCCTAGCAATAAGACTTGTCAGCTGAAAAACAGCAGGTTACCCTTTAGCGGGAATGCAGATATGTTGATTCCATCTTAAGAGCTCAGTAGAGAATGGGCCACGTATGTTCACCACAGACGTCTTGTCAAGAAACAGAAAAAAATCCTTGAGTTAGTGGGTGCAGGATATTCAGAATCGGAAACACAACAACGTAAGATAAACAGTATGTCAAACAAAAAAATTTGTATATATATATATATATATATATATTTACATATATATATATATATTTACATATA
>JAVLVB010001013.1:249419-267436 GCA_032876305.1 Orestias chungarensis | reverse complement strand
ATATATATATATATATATATATATATATATATATATATATATATATATATATATATATATATATATATATATATATATAGTACAAACCGGATTCCAAAAAAATTGGGACACTAAACAAATTCTGAATAAAAACTCAATGCAATAATGTGGAGATGGCAAATGTCAATATTTTATTCAGAATAGAACACAAATCACAAATCAAAAGTTTAAACTGAGAGAATGTATAATTTTAAGGGAAAAATATGTTGTTTCAAACTTTCATGGCGTCAACAAATCCCAGAAAAGTTGGGACAAGGCCGTTTTTTACCAATGTGTGGTATCCCCCCTTCTTCTTACAACACTCAACGGACGTCTGGGGACAGAAGAGACCAGTTTCTCAAGCTTAGAAATGGGAATGCTCTCCCATTCATGTCTAATACAGGCCTCTAACTGTTCAATCGTCTTGGGCCTTCTTTGTCGCACCTTCCTCCTTATGATGCGTCAAATGTTCTCTATAGGTGAAAGATTTGGACTGCAGGCTGGCCATTTCAGTACCCGGATCCTTTTCCTGCGTAGCCATGATGTTGTGATTGCTGCAGAATGTGGTCTGGCATTATCTTGGTGATAAACTCAGGGTCTTCCCTGAAAGAGATGACGTCTAGATGGGATCATGTTGTTCTAGAACCTAAACATAGTTCTCTGCATTAATGGAGCCTTTCCAGACATGCAAGGTGCCCATGCCACAAGCACTCATGCAACCCCATACCATCAGTGATGCAGGCTTCTGAACGGAGCGTTGATAACAACTTGGGTTATCCTTGTCCTCTCTGGTCCGGATGACTTGGCGTCCCACTGTTCCATAAAGAACTTCAAATAGTGACTCATCTGACCACGGAACAGTCTCCATTTACCACACTCCATTTTAAAAGACCCCTGGCCCAGTGCAAACGTCTGAGCTTGTGGAGCTTGCTTAGAAACGGCTTCTTCTTTGTACTGTAGAGTTTCAGCTGCCAACGGCGAATGGCAAGATGGATTGTATTCACTGACAATGCCTTCTGGAAGTATTCCTAAGCTCATTCTGTTATTTCCTTTACAGTGGTATTCCTGTTTGAGGTGCAGTGACGTTTAAGCTCCCGGAGATCATGAGAATCCAGTAGAGTTACGTGCAGCAATTGTTCCAGATTCTCTGAATCATTTGATGATGTTATGCATGATAACTTAAAAGTCTTTGCTATTATACGCTGGGTAACACACTTCTGGTATTGCTGCACTATCTGTCTGCGCAACATTGGTGGAATTGGGGATCCTCTTTCCATCTTGGCTTCAGACAGACACTGACACTCTGAGAAGCTCTTTTTATACCCAATCATGTCGTCAATTGAGCTAATTAGTATTAATTGGTCTTCCAGTTGTTGGTTATATTCTCAATTTCCTTTTTCCAGTCACTTGTCCCAACTTTTTTGGGATTTGTTGACACTGTGAAATTTTGAATCAACATATTTTTCTTTCAAATTGTTACATTTACTCAGATTAAACTTTTGATCTGTCATCTATGTTCAATTACGAATAAAATATTGACATTTGCCATCTCCACATCATTGCATTCAGATTTTATTCACAAATTGTTTAGTGTCCCAACTTTCTTTGGAATCCGGTTTCTACATAAATATGTCAATATCTCATATGAAATCAGATAATTAATTATGTGAAACATTAAATACTCTATTAAAGAAAATAAACTAATGTTCGATTTTACCTTCGGCATAGTCTGTCATGACACTTTAAAAGTGGTTTGTCAAACAAATAGGTTAACAAACCAGTCAGTCAATCTATAAAAAAACATTTAAAAAATGTCTTACTTAAAGAATAACACATTATTGTATTATTTCAAAAATATTGGAACATTTAATAGATATTCATTTCGAATAAATTTAATGGGTTTATTGTCATTGCTATTATTATTCAATCATCAAATGTTTGTTTATTAATTTAGGGACCTGTTTATTTGTGTTGTTGCCAGTCATGCTTTTCTACGCCTCTGACAGCAGGGGGAGCTGTGAGCACTAACTGAGTGCTTTACTTCCGGTGAGGGTAAGAGTTAAAAGCATCTGCTTCCGTTGAGACGAACAGAATCAGCTTAGGTAGGTGAGCAACGCTTTAAATGTTTGATCGATAATCAGAGATATAGTAACATGAGCTCTAAATGTGTGTTTTGTTGTTGAATTCATGTTTAGTAGAACAAGACCAGTTTTTTTTTTATTCTCGCCAAACCGGAAGAACCAGTACATCAGTGTCAAAACACCTCAGCAGACTTTTTAACAAAAACACCACACATATATCCCAAATGTGTGCTTTATTTCACTCTTTTAGACGTTGTTGCAGTAGTTAGAGATTGTCACCTCTTAAAGGACATATAAAACTTTTGTCAGAGTTTAGAGTTTTTGCAACACACCCATTCTTAAAGAAATTACAACCAAGTGCCAAGAATTAGCTACTGATTTAGTTAGTTGTGTAAATGACGTGCCTGTGTGCGCTTTGCAGAACGTAACATGCGGCTTAAACTCCCCACTCTGTATGTTTCTGTATGGTAAAGAGGGCCATGGGGCCGGATGGGGCCCCGAGCCAGTCCGTGCCATGGCGGAAGGTGCTGTGGGAATCGCAGCCGTTTCCTGACAACTACGTGGACCAGAGGTTCCTGGAGGAGTTACGGCGCAACGAGGGCATCAGGCAGTACCACTACTGGGCCGTCGTGAGGGAAGCGGGCTTTGTTGGACAGCAGCTGTCATGCGTGGCCATTTTCATCACTCTCTGGTTCTACATGGATCAGGTGCAGCTATGGAGGGAGTTTTGTCCTCGCACAGGTGGTGTTCTGAATGAAACCTCTGACTAGTAGACATCCTTTTCTTTTGTTTCTCTCCCAGGGTCTCCTTGCGCCAGAGACGTTGCTCTGGGCCAGCCTTCTGTGTGCCCTCCTCGGTTATTGGCTGTACCAAGCCTTGACATCTCAGACTGAGCCCTGCAGTGAGACGCGCACACGTTTGGCGGATTCACAGAGTGCGGCTCTTTTCCTGTCCTTCACCTTCGGTTTCTCTCCGGTTCTCAAGACTTTAACGGAGTCTGTCAGCACGGACACTGTGTACGCCATGTCAGCTCTGATGCTGCTGGCCCACCTGGTAGCGTTTCCGTACGCTCACCCCTCGCCTCCAGGCAGCCTGTCTCTCAATGCAGCTCTGTTTGCCTCTGTGTGCTTGGCCTCAAGGCTACCCGGTGCTCTGCACACATTCGTCATGCTCACCTGTGCACTGCTGGTGTTCGCCCTGTGGCCCTGCCTGCTGCAGAGGTTGAGGGCAAATGCCCCCCGCCAGTTTACTGCGATGTGTCTGGGAGTGTGTGTCGGAGGGGTAGGAGGTCTGGGATCCCAGTCCCTTGGGGGAGCTGTTCTCTTGTCCCTGGCCCTGGTGAGTGTTACGTTAATCTGTCCACTGCTGTTGGTCAGGCTGCAAAGGCACAAGGACAACATCCATGGTCCCTGGGATGAAGCTGAGATTCAAGAGGACATTATACGCTTTCTCAATAATGATTAGCACAAACTAACCTTATTTTGACCAAACTGACAATTGGTACAATTTACATGACTCCATTTTTTTTACTGTATTTCATACCTGATCGATTGTCTCACTGGTTTACATCTGTTTGGTCAGCCAAACTGTTGATCCAACAGATGTTTTTTGTGAATGTTACTGCTGCTACTGTTTTCTAAGCTCTGACCTCAGCACTAGTACAATAAGTAATAATCTTTGTGCAGGGCCGACCAAAACCCTTGGATATTGCTGATGCCATGCACCAGGTTGCTATCAGTGAAATTTTATTGTTGAGTTTTCGGGATAGCAGGTGTACACATGAATAAGGGCTATGACTCCAAGGGTTAATTTAGTTCTTAAAAATCTGATGTTGGCAGAGCTACAGTGATGCCTTTGTACGTTGTAGTGGAACTTTTGGCTTGGTTTTAACAGTGATTTTTACATGGTTCTAGTTTTTTGTTTGTTTGTTTGAAATGTTGCACTTAGAGTGTTTGCCCTGATTTCACATCTTTTATTTAAATTTTTGAAAATGACATGCACTAAGAAATCAGCCAGTCAATGACAAACGGCCTTTTTAGGTTAGTGAACACTCCTGGTACGTAATTGGACGTCAATTAGTACCTATTTTGGCAACATTCTGTTGAAGCAAAGTCGACTTCAGCAAATACCAAGAAAGTGGAGTTGTAAAGCTGCTTGGTTTTATGCTTTTTAGCTGGGTTTGGAAATGTTGGCAGCCTTTTGGACATCTGAAAAGTTTAGATGCACTATCCTCTGTAGGGCAAACTCAGTTTGATATTTACGGTTAGGAAGGCTGTTCATCTAGGATGCTAAGAAAAATTTAAAATTTGTATATTTAAAATATTTTAAAAGTTTTTATATAAACAATGAATGTTAATCAGAATTTGGAAATCGACTCTGATGATGCTCCTTTTTTTTTTTTGTTTGTTTAAAGGAAAGGTCCGCTTCTGAAGCTATTAGTCATAACAATGCAAGACATCTAAACAAGTCTAAGCTAGACTGAGGTTATATTTGGTTTAATCAGACCAACTCTCAGCCATGATGGTTTAAAAGCCAATATTAATCCAGTACAGAGTGAACTTTCACTGATGATTAACGTTAGAGATAAAAATGAATCTTTTTTTTTGTTTGGTCTGAATAAAAGTGCTTTAACAAAAGAAGTGTATTTTTGTTTTTTCTGTTGAGTCAACGTGTTATAAAATCAGAACAAGTAAACCTACTTTGTATGTGTTGTTTAAATCAGTTACAACACTTTCTACTGTACTGCCACCCTCCCGCCAGCAGGGCGCGCTGTCCGCCAGCTGTCGTACCTTCACCTCCGCTCTGTTAGTCTTTGCTTGGGTTGTGACGGCGGGCGTGGCGATCGGAAGCATCTTTGGCGCCATGGTTCGAGTGTCGCTGCGGGAGAAGCGCTCTTTGAGCCCGGGGTCAGCCCGACCCGTCCGCGACAACGCTGTGTCCTGGCAGAACCGCTAAAGGTCCGCGGTCGTCTTGGAAACGGAGGTCGTCATGGGAACGGCTGGAATTAGAAGAATCACGTCGCAACGAGATTTCAGATCATAATAAACCTCGTTTAGAAACTCAGGGGAAACAAAAGAAGCAAAATGTCCGTATGAAAAAATAGGTTTCCTAACCTGAAGAACAGAAAGGGAATGTAAGGAGTTGTATTAACCCTGTTGCTACGGTGACAGTAAATAAATGGATTCTTAGTAATGTAGTTTGTAAACATTCTAAAGCTGGGTCCTTATTTTAGGAATAATTTAATAATAAATGTTTCATTCATTCCAAAGTTTCTTCAGAGGTTTTTTGATCCTGAGGGTGCTGAGCAGGGATGATCTCCTGAAAAAGTCTGTATCACTCTAGATCTGAAGGAGATCCACAGCATCCAGCTTGTTAGAAGCTGGATGCCGCATCGATGATGGATGGAAGGGTGAGTCTAAACTTCCTCCTTCTCTCTCTCCTCTTTGCCTCCAGGTCCTCTGTCTCCTTTTGAACCCCTCTGAGATTTGTGGTTGCAGTTGAGGTATTTGTTCAGCTTTTGTGAAGGTAATCCGCTGCTCCAGTTGTAAACCGCCTTGTTGCCGGGGTTTATTCATCATAACAAATGTCCAAAAGTAAGAAAATCTAGGCAAAAATTCTTTCCAGCTGCTTTAAAAGGTCCAAAGCGGGTGGGAATATGGGTCCAACAAAGCGCATTGTCTGCCAATGAAGGACTCAAAGTTTTTAAATAGAAAAGAAACTCACAAAAATAGGAAAAGTTCATCTTGAGCGGTGAAATTCCTGAACGTTATAAATCTAAACTCTTTGAAGAGCTGAAGTTCTGAACAAAGTTACACTCCCTAAGTAAATGGAAACCTTTAATAATCTGTAAACTTAAATAAAATAAAAACTACAATCACAGCCTTAATACTTTTTCAAGGACCACAATCTTGAATTTCAGATTCAATTACATTTGATAGAATCCAGATTTTGCACATATGGGCCGATCCAGCTTGTGCACATGGGTTGAATGAAAATATTTATATAGGTTATGCATATTTGAAAATATACAATATTTGGTTAACAAAAAAATCCCACTCAACTTCAGGTTAACTAAAAGTCTCTAGCTATGCTGCTTGCCTATGAGAACTCGCCAACAAAGTTGTACTTATTAAAGACAATCTAAACATCTGTGCTTTTCTCACCCAGCTGGCATGTTAGCCTTCCACAACTTTAATAATGTGGCCGCGTATACATCTAAACCTAACTCTGCTAGCAACTAAATACATTCCACTCCCACAAAAACCCCAATGACTACACAACCAGTGACAGAAGTGGAACCATCCCCTGATGACGTCCTAGTTGCTTTAAAGGACATGCATATGAAGGTTTGAGACTTTGGCATACATCTCAAAGATAATTACAAAATGCAGTTACACAGATGAACATAGACATAAAGACAAAAAAGGGGGAGGGGGGAATGGCTATGCAAGAATCAAAAGCTGCAGATTTCACCAACGAGGATTAGCAGACAAGTATTTGGGGGTATTATGCCACTTGCAGGTTCTGGACCACTCTGTTTTCTGAAGTCCACACTAAATGTAGCAGTCCACCAGAAATGCTTTAGAGAACTTTATGCTTCCCTCTCCTGACAAGCTTTACGGAGACACTAATTTCCTTAATTTTCTTGTAGCAGTACTTAGTACCAACCCACACTGCCAAAGGTACCACAAGATGGTTCAACGACCACGGTGTGTTTCTACTTGGCCGACAGTCTCACCTGACCCCCATAGAAAATCGGAGGTGTTGTCAAAACGAAGACGACCTGCAGACTGCAATTAAAAGTATTAACTGCATATAAAAGTGAACACTTTAGGTTCTTCACGGTTTGCAGCAAGTTGCTGCAGATCTTGTATACGTCTGTGTTGGAGAATGTTATCTCTTCTGGCTTCATTTGTTGGGGTGGCACACAGGGACCCAGCAACATGATAAAAAAAAAAAGGCCGGCTCGGTTCTAGGGATGAATGTGGAACCACTGGAATGGTGCAAGGAACAAAGTATTGATAACGGATCCTCCTTTTCATTAGACAATTCTACCACAACAGAGTGTCTTCAATCAGATGCTTTGCTGGAACACATACAACTCCATGATATTCTCCCTGCCCACAGCCATCGGTGTCTGCAATAATTTATTGAAAAAAACTTAAATAAAAGGAGTGACATATAATTTCCATTTGAGATTAACTGATTTTAAATTTTATTTGCTTCCATTTTCACAAGGTCTAATCTGATATTATAGTGTTCTTAGAAACTGAGTTTTCTTAACCTGTAAGTTATAAATTCAAAGAAAAAAAAACTTGAAATATTTTCCTTGATGCATGACTTAATAAAATAATGGTTTTAATTTCATGACAGAATACAAAGCCATATTTCCTTTTTGCACAATATTCCAATTTTCTGAGATGTACCTGTAGAACACAATGAAAGCCTTAACGCTCCACTTATGAAAGTTAACTTGTTAAGCTTCCAACGTAAACTTGGACAACAGCTGTCTGGCAGTACCACACTAGAAAAATTGAAAAATACATATTTAAAAAATATATGGAATCTAGGTACATGTGAATATGCTTGTCAAAAAAAATATTTTGGTATTTTAATGATGGATTTTGTACGATATAAAATTTGTTTCTACATTGGAAAAAAGAAAAATGAGCTTAGGATTTTCCAGTTAGTTTTTTTGCATTAAATTGGGCCACTTTACTTCAAAGTATTTATTTTGAACCATTTTCAGAAGTGTGCTATAAAACCACCAATATTTAAATTAAATTGTCAGAAATATGAATTGTTCCACAAATTTGAAACTCCAGTGACACGGGTGTTGGAGATGCTGGTCTGACAGGGCTCGGGGAAGGGCGGGGTACAAGGGGAATGGGGGCCAGGGACCCGTTGATCACTGCTTGTAGTTCTAATTGGCACTTTGTTTTGTTTTTTTCTTCAAAATATGAAACAAAAAAGTGGAAAATAAATATATTTTTATTAACAAACAATAAAAGTGAAAACGATACATTTGTTTTTCTTCTTTAACCGAGTAAACTCAAGCATATTTCTTATATGATACATAGTTGAGGCACTTGAGAGAATTCAGCAGACAGTCGCAAACATTCCAGCTTTCAATGACCAGACACATCATTTACAAAACAGGCTCAGGACGGAGTGAATTTTTCAGACATCGGCTCCCAACGGAGAAGCCCGAGAAAAAGAAAAAAAAAGTGCTTCAGCTGGATTTTACATCACACGGGTCACGGATGTTTCTTGGTAGTGGTCAACAGGAGCTGGAGGATAGAGGAATCTCTGTGGAACAGACCTACTTCACACCCGGGATGGCTGGGGGTTGTCTCCTGGAGCGAAGGTCAGATAAACGGCCACATGGGTTTGTTACAGACAAAGTGAGCAAAGGCGTACAAATACTTTTGCAAGTTGTTGCATATCTTTCTTCTATTTGCTCAAAATTCCACAATTTAGTTGCAGGACTGACTTCCCACTTGCCGTAGTTTTTAAATTGTGTTATTGTGAAAATGAAGAAGCAAATAATAAGAAGTACACAAATACTGTATTGTGGATCTTAGAGAGGTTAGTGTGGTGGTTACAAGAGGCAGTAAAAGAAAGACTGGATGCACGAAAAAACCCAAGGAACCATTTGAGAGAAGAGCGGAAATGAGGCAGAGAGAAAAAGAAGAGGCACGCCAAAAGCAGGGGAGGAACCTGCGAGAAGAAATGAAGAAAAAGTACAAGAAAAAGGCATATGGAGAAACTGAAAAATAATTGTTACTGCATGAGGGGAAACTCTGAAAGGCCATAAAACAAATGCATGGCTGGAAGAAAGGAGGGGTTGGATGACTGATGTAAAGATGAAAACTTGACAAAGAACTCAGCCTGTTGTTTCTGGCTCTGGTAGAAAGCTGCAAAAAGAAAAGTCCTGTCTACTGAGGCTTTTTGGACAGGGAATATGAGAAACACATTTTCCAGCAGACCCCCACCCAGCTCAAATATCAAGTCTCTACCCCTGTGCCTCTGTCTGCAGAGTAGTTAGTGATTATGTCCTGAGTGTGAGTGTGAGTGCCTAAATACTCAGGGGTCTCAAGACCTTTAGCTTGATATCATGGGGAAAAAAAAAGAAGAATCAAGTTTTAGGTTATACTTTATAGTTTTAAAGTCACCTTGGCACACTGGCTGTGACGTGGTTGTGTTGACCGGTGAGCTGCTGAAGACTGTCCGAGAAAGCGTTGGGTCCTGAGGGAACGGGCGGAGCATGGCCTCGGACCACTGGCTTGTCAGCGGTCGCTGAGTTTTTAGAATGACTTGAGCTGAACAGAGAAGAAAAACCCAACTTTCACCCTCCTTCATACCATGGATAATACAATAGCTCTTAAAATTATACGCACCCTGTTACCATACCAGGCTTTTGTGAATTAAAAACTGATACTATGATAAACTATGTCAACCTTCCCCCCCCCCCAAATAAAAGTAGTACCAGTCTTCTCCAAACAACCAGTACTTGTTTGGAGATTTCAGCAGGGTTTCCTCTGTTGCTGTTGAAATCTTGACATTCCAACCTGTTTCTGTCTGAGTGGCAGAAATATTATTTTTGCTTTTACTTCCCTATTGTGTGACATTCATTCCCTAAATCTTTGTGATTTACCCCAAAACACCAGAGTACACAATGAAGTCTTTTTTTTATACCCTCTTCCTCATTGATACCTTTGAATAATGAGATTAAATTAAGCCTTCGAATCCCTCTGCAAACACTTATTCTTAATAAATTATACCTAAATTATGGAGGATTTATGTCACATGTGGGCAAAAGGTTTGAGTGACTAAATTTTAATTTCTATATTTTCAACCTGGAATTTTAACAGAGTTGATGAATAAAAGGAATTGTGTGTATGCTTGTACCTTTGGTGCTGCATCCAGGAAGAGTCTACAGGTGGAGGACGCGGAGTGGTGAGGGTAGAAGTGGAGATCTCTCCAATGACGGTGAGCGCCTCCTTCAGGGCAGAGTGTTTACGGAGCACCTCCTCACGGTGTTGCTTCTGCTCCAGTGACTCATCCATCAGAGCTGAGCATTCCCCCAGAGCGTAGAGCTGCGCCAGCAGCTCAGAGCTAATGAACTCCTTCACCTATACGCAGGGACCGGACTCTGATGTGACGAGCTTAACTGACTACCAAAGCAATACCGCACTCACAAACTTTGATTTTTTTTAATTATTTTATGTCCTTGTTTGTTTAAATTTCAATTAATTTTTATGTTTAATAAACATGACTATTTTTTTTTAATGTTAGACACGAACTATGAGAAGATTTTAAGAGGGTACAGAAAAGGCTGAACATAAGAAAAGATAAATTATCCGACAGTGTGATGTAAATAGCTTACACTGTTGATCATGAGGTGCATAACGGTCTTTGGCATCAGATCCCTCACAGTCTTATAGATGATGCTCATGTAGGAGTCGACCAGGTTACGGATGGTCTCCACCTGCCTCTCCAGCTGAGGATCTTTAAAGTTCTGAGCTCCACTTTCCTGCCCGTCTGCCTGCGTAACATACAATGGAATTAGGACACACCTGACTTCCTAATATCATATAGTATGTGCACTGTAAAGCAGTGTGGGGATAAAGTTACGTGTCATGCATGCAAGAAGAAACAACTTGCAAAAAAAGAACAAAAGTCAAGAATGGAGAGAACAAAAAATTATGGCGGGAGAGAGGAGGGGGATGAAGAAAGAAAAAAAAAAAAAAGTTGAACTGGTAAGAGTTGGGGAGCCGCTGATTAGAAACAGACAAGAACACAAACGCTCTCTCTCACACACACACACACACACATTGAAGTGACATCACTGACCAAGAATGCGGGCTAAAGAGCCAACGACAGAGTGGGATGGAAGGGGTGGAGGGCTCACTTTTTCACTTTGGCAAACGGGGGAGGGGGGGAAAGGGGGAGCGTGGAGCGAGAGGCTCGGGTTTGAGGTTCGCAGAGGCAATGGGTGCATGTGACACAGAGGAAAGGTACGGCGCACGCAGGTGGCGCCCCGTGCGTCAAAGGTCAGAGCTTTGATTTATTCAGGCTAAATCAGGGTGTTAAAGTACTGACTTTCTCAGGGTAGACTCCAGCCCGCAGCAGAGATGCCTTCCAGCTGTCCAGCTCCTCCTGAGAGTTGCAGGCCAACTCCAAGCATTTGTAGTCCTTGTACACGTTTCTGCAATACAATATAAGGATGTTAGCGGTGGAAGAAAAGAAAAAGACACAAAGAGATATTTCAAAATCTCAAACAAATCCAAACAACGTTGTGTAAAACCACTTTTTTTGTTCTCTTTTGTTTACCTTTGCTCATGTCACAACCACAAACTGTCATATATTTTATTGGGTTTTCTTGTGGTAAACTAAATAAATGCCTAATTTTGAATAAGGGTACATAAAATAAATAGTTTCCACATTTGTTTTAACAAAAAAAAAAAAAAGGAAAGTCTGTTGTGACTTTCTTTTCAGCTTCCTTTATTGCGATGCCCTTAAATATTTTTGACTTATAAGTTACCTAATTAATAATCAGGGTTCTTTCGGGTGTAATATCTGTATAAATTCAGCTGTTCTGTGAAGACCACAGTTTTTTTTAGAAAAAATTACAGAAACTGCATCGTGGAGACTAAGAAACACAGCAAATAAATATAAATCAGGGTGAAAGTTGTGGTGAGTCTATAACTGGGTTACTTTTTTAAAACAACTTGCCAAGTTTTGAATACCTCCAAAAGGATTTGTCAATCTGTCATCTGAAAATGGAAAGTAAAGGTTCAAATGCTAACTTAACTAGACATTTAAGGTATAATAACAGGTTATAATCCCAAGCACTAATTAGTGAAGCTGCTCAGAGCTCCATGTGAATATAGAAGCACAGCTTAGGAAGAAGAACTTGAGGTTAGGGCACCTATTAGCTGCCACTAATGTGGCTTCTTGAAAGTCGATTAAACGAAAGACGTAGCAGTCCCATTTTGAATTTTTCCCCAAGCTATTCTGGGGACAGCGCAATGTGGAGGTAGTAGGTGCAGATGAAACCAACTTTTAACTTTTTTGGTCAACAGGCAAAACCTGTGCACACTCTATGTGATCATCATTGCACTTCACATTAATTACGTGCTCTCTGTGGCAAAACACAGGTGGCAGCTTCATGATATGAGGGACGATGTTCTTCAGCAGGGGTAAGTACGCTGGTGAAATTTAATGTGGAAAACAAAATCTGAAACTAAATGCAGGAGACTCTCCATAAGACTTTATCATTCAACCTGAACTACAATAGAAGGACTCTGATAAAAGGCATATCACTGTTTTAGAATTGCCCAGTTTAAATTCAATTGAGAACCTATATCACAATTTCAACATTATTGTTCAGATTAAAGCTTTCCATTCACTCTGAGCTAGAGCTATTTGGTTAAAAAAAACATGTAATGGTTGATAGAGACATACTGCCAAAGACTTTTAGGAAACATGGCTTTACCTAACATTGTATTAGATCTATATAGTTGTATTGTAAATTCCACCAGAACACCCACACCCCATAATTTGTTGCATAATACAAAGCAAAGTGTACACTGAATGCTGTTCTCTATGCTAACTTCTCATGATTTCAACCATTTTGCTCATTTTGAATCAGTACGTAAAGAAAAACTACTATACAGTCATTAGAAACATAGAAATTTAACAAAATACCAATACAATACTAAACTAATTTACAGCCGCATGAACATTCTGCGTAAACCAAAACTGGGTCGGCCTTAATTTGGGAACCACAGAGGGAGCACGATTTCTTTATAAATAAAAAAGCAGGAATAATTTCTGTGTTTGGGCTACATCAAGCAGACCTACATGGAACTACAACAACAATTTAGTGTTAAGAAAAACTGAGATTTTACGTAATCCATTTTTGTGCTAACTTAACATGTGTTAGTATGAAATTCTCATGGTATCAAAAGCCAGAGTAGAAATATGGCAGCTTTACTGAATTCTTACAACTGCTGCTAAAATAAAAGATCAACTTGAGTGTTAGTTATAATAAAACAATCCATAATGTTTATTAATTCGCTATTTAGATTTTGACAGACAAAAGGAAAAGAAAATTAAACAAACGTCCCCAAATACTTTATTGTAGTTTTAAGTGCATATTTAATCATTTTAGTCATTGTGTTGTGAATCTGGGGGTTATAAAATGAAACTACCTAATTAATAATAAATGTAATTTTGGAATACATTTACTATATGATTCGATTTTGGACGCTTTTTCTCAACGTACCTTTCGGCATGTATTGACGCAACGAAACTCTTGCAGAATACATGTCAACAACACCTGACCATAGTTTTATAATTGACAAGGTTTGCAAGAGTCACAACCTTTAAAAAAAGTTGAAGACGTCAAAGTCAAAGCAAAAAAATAAAAAAGTCCAGATACTTTCTAAAGTGATTTTTGACGTAATAATAACGGCAGCCATCTCATTTTTTCTGTGGCGTCTTACTAAAAGGACTTCAAACCGTGGGAACGGCTTCATATGAAAGTTGTGGATCTTTTCCTTTTTTTTATCTCGGTATACCTTAATGTCAGTAACGGGGCCTAACACAAACATGCAAGAACACTCCAGCGCTTAAAAAGTATGAGGATTTATGACAGTCAGGCTGGAAAACCTTTGCTGTTATTTCCACAATGCACTTTTTCACTTTTAAAGCTCATCTTTCACTTAGTTTCTTGCTCTTATACATCACACCCACTTTGGTCTGTATAAGCATCTCTGTGCAGAGGCCTTGGAGCCAGAATCGCAAAGTGAGACAACTTCAGGCGGTGAAGCGGGCTGTGGGCCATCTGTTAAACATTTTTTGCTCTAATCGCCCAGTTGGTTTGTTGTTCCCTTTTCACATTCGGAACATGCAGCAATTAACCTCAAAAATGTGGAAACTTTGTGTAAAAACAGCAGGAATAAAGAGGAGAAACTGGGAAGGGTGTATCAAAAGAGTTATATAGAAGGATCAGGAAATGGGCTTTCAGTTTTTGGGCTTATAACTAACTGGTCTACGACGTGCGAGGTTAATATGTCAGGGTGTGGTGGAGAACATACAGGGAGTTGTACATGGGGCAAATCGTGACAATACCGGAGCAGCTATTACGCCAAGATGAAGACACTAACATCCGTATGCGCAAGTGAGCGCGCACTATAAATGTTCTCTAGTCTGATTTATCACGAACATCATGATTCCGCTCTTTTCTTTTACTGCTCGGCTCGTAAGCATTGGTAGGTTTATTTGTATTTTTTTGGAATAGTTTTGCAGAGCCACAACCTCCTGAGATTTGAAGTTTCCTGAGGTTTTTGATTACTGTCATGCAGGGACAAAGCAACTGCTATGTCTGCCCCCCTCCGCTCACACACAAACACAGAAAGAGAAACAGAGAGCATGAGGACTCGAGGAAGAACGTGGTGGGGAGTCGGAGGGGGTGGGGGTGCACAGTACAGACTCTGACACATTCCTGGCTGATGGCTCTGATAGTCTCTCTCTCCCCTGCCTTCTTTCTTCTCTCTGCTCTTCTAATTCTTCCCCCCTTTTTTTTTGTGGTGAGTCGAGCAATTCTTTCCAAACATGAGCAGCCTCATCTCTGGTCCAAGCTCTCTGGCTTTGATTAGCTGCTTAATGAGCCTGCCGTCGGTATGCTGCGGTCCACAGGCGCATTCTTTGCGAAGACGCATACACAAACGGCCGGAGGCACCTCCAAACCTCGGCTTTCGTGTCCGAATCCAGCGCCGAGTGGAATTACAAACAAAGCCCATATGCTTTCGCACAATCAGCCAGGCCTTGGGTCAACTCCAGCTCCTAAACACTGTTGTTCTTATTTCACAACTGCTTTCATTTTGTCTCCCCTTTTTTCGCACACATAAAATCTTCCCCCCGTTAACAGCCTGGGACGTTCTCCAGTACCCAAAATGGATATACGTTTAGCTCCAAGTGGCAAAGCTGAATGAAAGAGGGTTAGTGCAAGGACAAATTACAAGTTTAACACGTCCTCCTCCTTCATTGCCCGACACTGTCCACCCTCGTAAAATATCACCAAAAACTTGAGCACGCAGGTGACATGAGCAGCACTCATTTCTGACTCAGACGATGACTCACCGAGCAAACACAGACACGCATCCATGCACGCACACGGACACAAACCTTAGCTCCGTGTTGAAGATTGCAAAAATAAATTTGCTGGACATGAAGCCCTTCTCCACATCTCTGAGCTTTAGGTTGTCCAGGGGAAGCATGTACTTCTTCTCCTTCTCCTGGAAAAGAGAGCACGGAGAGCTAAAATTTGGCAGAGGCACGCAGAGTAAAATATGAAAACACAGAAAGGCAATATCAGCGGTGATAGTAGGAAAGAAAATAGAGACTGAAGCAGGTTCATTTGAGGGGCAAAGATAAAAAAACTTGTCTGGTAGTAAAATACACCCCCCCATCCCTGTCTGCCTTAAAGAGAGAAGAGCCAGGAGACGGGAGGGCATGGAGAGGGGAGGAGGACTCGTTGACTACTGTATCAGTTGAGTATCTCAATCATAGAGTACTTATGAACTATTTCACAGCGTGTGACGCAAGAACCACAAGCGGTAACACATTATATGCGACACCGCCACCCAGTTGTGCTAGCCATTTAGGTGAATTTGAACTAGGGTTAGGTTGTAAAACAATATCCAAAGTTTGTAAAGACCATGGAGGATTGTCCGAGTCACTTTCCAAATATGGCAAACATCTGACATATCATGCAACAAGAGCACTAATCAAAGAAGCAGCTGGATAGCAATTCTGAAGCAGCTGCAAAATTCTACAACGCAGGCTGGAGAATTTATAAGCAGAACTTTTATTTATTTATTTAGGTTTCAAATCTGGCCCTAATGGATAAACTGTTTTATTTTTTGGCCAATATGCAAAACCCTGTGGATTACCTTGTACATATCAATCCCACCATACATAATACAAGGGTAGGGCACATCATACTGTGGGGAATTCCATTCAAATCTGTCATTAATCCCACTGGGGATATTTTTGTAACTCATTTTACTCAAGTTAGGACACACCTAAAGTTTTTGTAGATACTTATGGCTGTGGGCAGGAGGGATATTCTTTAGCAGTCTGTGCTACAATGTCTCTAAATAAGCCTAAGCCTCTTAGTGAAGATATAGTTACTAGAAATCGAATGTCTAAGGTTCACAGTCCATTTTGCAAAAATAATAGACCAAAAGGGTCCTTTTCTTTCCGCTCTGCCTTGGTGTGTGTTAGTGACTACCATAATATTTCAATAAACTCCATTATCCTTCACTGCTTTAAGCATATGTTTTAACTGTTGTTGAGATAGCAGAAAACAGCTGAAGAAGTTGGGAAGCTGGTGTGAGGGGAACCAGGCGGTATGGAGGCAGGGTACGGCATAGAAGTGAAGTGGGGAGGGAGGCAATGAGGGAAGTACAAAAAAAAAAGCAAGAAAGATGCCGGGCCCACATGTGAAAGTCATTACTCAGGACTAAAGCTCTAACACAACAATTCTCCTGAAATACGGCCCTTCCCCCTCATTCTTCCCCAGCCCCTCTGACTAACCTTGGAGAAAAGGGCTTCCAGAAAGACTAGTCATGGGGACAGCCATGGATGTTGTAAAGCAAATTATGACATCCAACTAAAGTTGGATTCTGATAGGACATGCAAGCAATCCTGAAGGCTCTTTGAGTAAAGATGTGCAAACGTGTGAAATGAGTTTTGACACTACATTTAGGTCTTCCCTCTCCAAGTGCTCCCCTGAACCCTATGACTCTCTTCCTTTTCTCCCCTTTTCCTTTTTTTTCCTTTTCAAAGAGGCCCACTTCCTGTAACAGACATTGAAAAAAGAATGACAGAACGCGATTGGCGCTTGTACAGCAACATCTGGGATCGCTTTAGGGAGAGGGGAGGGGAATGCAGCGAGCATAGGGTGCCCTGATGAGGTAGAAGTAGAAAGTATAGATGTAAAATAGTAGTAGGAGGAAGGATAGGGGATGGCATAGGGTTAAAGGGAAGATTATTTCACAAAACGTAGACGAGGAAACTTTGAGGAACATGGAAACCAGAGGAGGCGGTGAAGAAGAAATGGCGAAAAAATCCAGACCACTGCAAAGTTGATTCCCCATGGGTTCCATCAACCCATATATGGCTGCTAAGTTCCTCCCTAACTCTCTCTCCTTCTCTCACTCCCCTTATTTCCTTATGCCGTCCCGGAGTGAACAGGCAGATCTCTGACTGAATGAGCGAATATGCCACGTCAAGACTGGATACTAAGCAGGGACACAGTCCTGTGGATGGCCGGCCCAAGACACTCCAACATCTGCGCGGCACAGACACCCAGAGGAGTGGATGTCTGACGCATGTGAAGACCTCGACCTCAGATCCAGACCGGATAGCGGGGAAAAGCAACTGGACAGGAGGAGAAAACCATTTCTCCAACCCGTCCCCCTGCTCCAGGCAGGAGAGCTAGCAGACGGCCATGGATGGAAGCGGCGAGGCCGGGGAGAAGAGGAAACGAGAGAGGGGTCCTGCTCCGTCATCCCAGTGTTCAGACTACCTGTTCAGGATCTTTCTGGTGTACAGTAGTCTGCACATTGGTTAGACTGTGCATGGAAGAGCATCGGCATCCAAGACAGCAGCATCTGCCGACAACATGGCAACTAGCACATAGTCCTTGCTCAGGCAGATCTATGGTCCGGCATTTTCTTGTGCGAGACGTGCAAATAATTAATATTTCAGTTTTGTGTATAGTCTTAACATCTTTGATTGCTACTAGATAAATCCACTCAATATCAAGCCAGGGGATATATATATATATATATATATATATATATATATATATATATATATATATATATATATATATATATA
>JAVLVB010001013.1:220791-247340 GCA_032876305.1 Orestias chungarensis | reverse complement strand
GGGGGGGGGGCAGGGGGTGTCAGAGGAATGAATGAGAGAAGTGGTGGGGGTCAATTGAAGGTCCAGGTGTCAGGAGAGGAAAGCAATAGTTAGTTGGAATAGGGAAAAGAGCTTCAAGATGCTCATTCAAAGCCGTTCCAACAAAGATGGGGCCCCTGTTTAATATGGCCTCCAACTATATAACCACAGTTCAAATAAAAGACTTTTATGTAAAGGTCAAGCAAACCCCATTATTTGTATTAGTTACATTTTATAAGGAGCATCACAATTCTCCATCAGGATTTTCAGTCGGACTCTCTCACGCCAGCACCGGACGGACAAGACTGTTGTGGTGTGTCTGCCTGTCTACACTTGCTGTGCAGACCTTCTGCTCCTGTACAGCAGGCACAGACAGGCAGACAGATGGCAGCCCCACTGGCATCAGAGCGGCTCGGCCACCTCCTCACACTGTGATCACAACAGTAACGGCTCGCCACTCTGCCCGGCTCTCTGTGCCCACCGCTTTGAGAAGACTGCTTCAAGCTGTGATTTGTTTTAATAAAATCTCGGTGACTGGACTGCTGTGTTTTGGTCTTTCACTGTTTCGTTTCAAATCTAAGACCCAACAAAAGGTTGGTGAAAATAAAAAATGAACATTTACTGTAGGTCTCACCTCTGCATCTTTGTACCAGGACAGGGTCTCTGTAGAGAGGATGAACCAAAACTCCTTTGCTCCACCTTTCATTATGCCAAGGTTACTGATGGTCAGCCAGCCTTTGTGTATGACCTACAAAACAGCCAAGAATGAGGAGCTGAGAAAAAATAAAAAGCAACCATAACAGTAAGGTAAAATCGACAGGGCTAGCTTGTTGGAATCTCTTAGTAAGTAACATACAGGGGAGAAAATAGCTGAATATTTTTCGTCTGTAATTACTGCATATTTACAACTCACCACTGCAACTTTCGAGACTTTAATAGTTTTGATGAAGAACTGGTCAAAATGAGACCAATGAAATACACATAACTAGTCTGTAAGTTTTAATCATCAAGATACGCTTTTCAAATAGAGATTCTATGCATTCCACCGTACTAATATCCAGTGTAAGAGTTAAAACCAATAACCTAATAGGTGGACACATTTTTTTATTATTAATAAAGTATCAATTACTTGGATTTTATTGACAATATTTCCCCCCCCACTATAAGATAAAGAGAACAGACTTTGCTGATAGGAAGAAAAAAAAGCAGACAGAACAAATGTGTGTACTTATGTGGAAAAAGAAGCTTGTGCAAATTAGTTTGCATTATTGAGATTGCACGGTGCCCCGGATATTTTACCTCCAAATGGGTTTAAGTAATCAAAAGATTTGACAAACAGGTAAAGACTGTGAAGGAAGCAAAGACAAAAAAAAGAAAAGTAACAGCCCATTGAAAAAAAAAAAAAAAAAAAAAAAAAAAAAAAAAAAAAAAAAAAAAAAAAAAAAAAAAAAAACACAGGATGGAAGACTCCAGCATGGGTGACAGACAATACGCTGTAGAGGAAAGATGAATAAAAACAGAGGAAATAGGACATAATGCCATGATTTGACACGTACATCCTGCAAATAGGAACATTTCTGCTGTACATGATCTGTAAATACGTTTAAAAAAACAGCAACACATGCATGTTGATATGCTAAGCCAGTGTAGGTACTGCTGTCAGGGAAAAAAGGTGAGGACGTAATAAAGTCTAATAGGAGCAGCATGCTGACCCGCAGCCCTTGAGCCGTGAAAGTGACACACACTTTTTTAAAAGAAGTAGAAAAGTAAAACAAAAAAAGACTTTTATCCTACTATTCGATTCGAGCGAAACGCCACACCCTGTAGAAAAGCAGAAGATAAAGCGCCACCATTAATGTTAACATGGTTTTTACATGTGTTGCGTATTTAAGGGGATTTCTCACAGATACTGATCCTTCCTAAACTTGCCTACTGTAAAAACGCTCTGTGATGGATTGTGTAAGAGCACAATGTTCTTTTTTTTTTTCTCCCGGGCCGTGGTTACAATCGGCTGCTGTTGAACAAATACTGTCAGCTTCATACCTCAAGGTTCCTGATGCAAGGCACTGGAAATGTGTTTTCAATTATTCCTGTTTTTATATAAATGTGTTACTCATAAATCATAGAGACGGGGACAAAAAAGACTGGATTTCTGGGAATGTTTCAAACACAATGATGGTTACTATGCAGGACTAGAAACTGCAGCTCACAGCAAACGAGTTTATGTGAAGCTGCTAAAACAAAAACAACTACCATTAATGAATAAAGCATAACCCCAAGATACAAGGTTTTCTGCGGATTATATTCCCATATCATCAAAATTGTATCAGATTAGACAATCTGCCATGAGGTCCTTTTAGCTACCACTTTGTTGTAGTAACACAGGAAATAACGGGATTGAACATGTCTCACCTGGTTCCTGGTGGTCTGTGCTGAACAGTTCATGACGTTTTGGTTGATCACCTGCTGGGAGCTGAGAGGTATAAATAGCCCATATTCTTACAGTGTGTTTTTTTAAATTTATTTCACTGTAATACAAATTCAAAAAACTTACGTAGTGAAGCCAATAAAGTCCTCATGTTTGGTGTTTATGTAGGCAAGCTGGATGTCAATAAGCAATAAGACCTAAAGCGAGCAGACGTTAATCAGAGAAATCGGCCCTTGTACGCTTTGTTGTTATAACTAAATTACCTAAAATACTTTTCTTTGCCCTGCATAAATATGTGTGAACAACCTGGTCTCTGCATTTATTTTCCTGCTCTCGAATTTCAGAGATAATAATCCTCTCGGCCTCCTCTCGCAGCTGGGGGAAGGCACTGAGCTGTGCGGAAAAAAAAACCCAGAGCGGAAATCACAAACGGGACGCCAAGCAAACGTACAAACAACTGCAACGCTGGACACGTACAGCGCCTCTCAATAGCATTCATACCACTTTAACATCCCTGCATCATGTTTGGACGTACAACTACTAACTCAATTGTGATTTCTTTTTTATTGTCCAATTGGAAGTTGTACGGTCGGAAGTATGACTTCACTCTCAAGATAGTATTTTGCTTCATCAATCTTCCAGTCATCCGTACGTACTGAAATAAAAGTGTCTTCACAGCATACTGCTGTGAAGAGGGATGAACACAAATGCACATCACACTTGTCGGATTTTCTTTGGTATGAAGAGAAAAACATCATTAGGTATAATGGTATGTATACCTTTCCGATACACTGGTAGACAGTCGAAATCAGTTCCTGACTGACCATGTCTATGAATTTAATGCAAGGGCCTGGCAGGCTTGATATTTGTTTCTTTACTATGGCTTCAAATGCCATATCAGGTGTAAACAAGCCTGTCCTGTGGAAAACAAAATAACAGAATTAGATTTTCAAACTGAAAACCACAAATAAGTAAAGGCGCTAAGGTTTATACTCTCAACTCTGTACCGCACCTGACTCCATGTATGTTGCGGATGGCATAGTTGATCTCCTGGCGGAGCTTCCTCTCATCTGACTCAATCTTGGAACATACAAGGTGAACCGGTGAAGACGTCACACCAGGAGTATTACAGCTCAACACAACCGCTTGCGAAGTGTGATAGATTATCAAAGACCAGTTGCATTCTTCTGCACAAAAGCCAAGCCTTTCAACTGAAACATGCACACTGTACCTTGACCAGTTCATTGGGGAAGCGCTCGTGAAATATTTTGTTAATCCTGGCGCCTCCGGAGAGATTCACCGTGTCTACTTTGTCCCCAGAGCCTTCTATCAGCTTCTCAAAGTCAACAGCCAAGCGCTGAACTAACCTAGAGGGCAAACAGAATTAGATTCCAATACACACAAAAGATAAAAACAGTACTTGAGCACGGACACAGGAAGTGACCGACTGTAGTAGTGTTTTGGTCCTGCGTGCAGCATCGTCTGGACTGAACTTCCTGTATTCTTCAGCCTCTTTGTTTAGGGCTAGCAGCTGGCTCTGTAGATGGCTACGAAAGGCTGGCAGCGCATCCCGGATGTGATTTGTCAGTTGCTGCAAACAGATGGCGTCAATGCTTGCACCTAATGCGTTTCTGAACCCGGAGCAAGCATGCATGTCTTGACTCTAACCTGGTTAAGGACTCGTTGTAAATATGGGGTCCCCATGCGTTCGGCCATGTGCGTATAGGCTGGATGGGACAGAAAGAAATCCCTCTCTGATTCCAGGGCTGCCATGATGTCCTTCTTCCCATCGATGTCCTTCTGGCTTCGGTTCACAACCCCTATGTAACCTGGGATCAAAGAGTTAATAAAAAATAATAATAGTAATGAGCTTTACATCGTTTGAACCATTTCACATCCGGACACATCATATACACAAGCTCTCATGCATTTAATAAGGTTTTGATGTGTAACTAACCAAGACATAATTATGAAGTTGAAGCAAATTATACCCCTTTATTAATCAAGAAGAAGAAAGTGTGCTGTGTATAATATGTGTTATATGTTATATCCCCATTTTGAAATAAACACATCTAAATAGATTGTAGTGCAACCAACTTCCTTCAGAACACACGTGTGTAATTTACTATTACTATAAAGACCCGTTTAGTGAAAATCTCATTTTTATTAAGTTCTAAAAATATCTCAAGCTTCAATAACTTACAGGTCTCTCCGCACAATCCATCGTCTGACAATGACGTAGGATGTAACTGCGTCATTAAATCCAGTCTAGATTCTAAATGTAATTTATAATCTTTGGGAATACTTGAAAATTGTTGACCTCCCTCCAGTATGAGTGAGCTTAGTTAACAGTAGGGGTTTCTAGAGATAATTTCGGTTTCTACATGTGCAACCGTGGTAGAGACATACCTGGATGCTGATACGTATTGACTACATATACCAACTATATGCACACCACATGTTAAGATTTTGGTTGAACAGTGGCCCCCAATTGGGCACTCTAAATTGCGTGTGAGTGGTTGTTTGTCCTGTATGTCTCTGTGTTGCCCTGCGATGGACTGGCGACCTGTCCAGGGTGTATCCCTGCCTCTTGCCCATTGTAAGCCGGAGATAGGCGCCAGCAGACCCCTGCGACCCCACAAGGATAAGCGGGTTAGACAATGGATGGATGGATGTTTGTAAGAGATTTTTAACAACTAGTGATCATTTTCTTTACAGATAATAAAAATAGTTTTATTTTGGGTGTGATAATCCAATAAAAGGACACAACAATCCACTAAAGATAGTAATTGTAACACAACAAACTGTGAAAAGGTGTAAGCGACATGAACAGTTCTTCAAGGTCCAGAGTCTCCTCCTGTGAGGCGTACTCAGCAGGCATGGTAAACGTTTCCCACGCGGCCATTTGTTCCATTATGACTGCAGAAAGAAATCTTTGTGGACGCACAACAGCGGGACATGTTGTATAAAGTGGGCCAAATCCCTGACTTAGAGGAGCGATGGATGTAATGGCAGCAGACCTCAAATATAAAGCTTCGGCTCAGTGCTGCTATATGAGCGGTCGTATCAGTGGGCTCCCATGGCTAATGCATTTCCACTGCAGGAGAAGCATGAAGGATCCCAGCAACTGGTGGCGCTTTAACCATTCTGCCCTGGAAGCCTTCAGGCTCCCTCACAGACACAGTCTCTCTCTCTCTCTAACAAGACCAAACATCGGCACTCCGTTGTCCAGATTTCTTATTCATACCAACTTCATAGTTCCCACTTAATAAATACAAATGCATGCAGTCATATTTCAAACAGCACTTTACTGGCATGGAATAGATTTGTGGTCTTCACACCTCTGCGTAATGGGAGCAACCGGTTTTCTAGTATTTCCCTGGCATCCGTCCCTTTATCCATCAGATCCAGTTTTGTGATTACACCAATTGTCCGCTGACCTAGGACGAGGGGGGAAAAAACAAAGGTTTAGTTTGCAATATTTTACAGTATATCAAAATAATATCAATTACATATTAGCTTTTAAATATATTCTACTTCAATTTGTTTTCACTGTCTCATGGTTGTGTTTTTGAAGTTAAGACTTTCTGTTACACATGTGAGTGGAACGAGCTTTCCTGCTCCGTCTGCATGAAGAAATCAGCACTTAATTTATTTTTTTCTATCCATGAAGCTATAGTAGAAAAGCCGCCTCAATACTTATCAGACCAGAGGCTTTGAGTTAGTCATGCTGATTTAAAGGGTTTTATAAGTAAAGTTGGCTTGGCTTGGCTGGCTGATGTTAGTTATGCCATTACCTGTTCATAACCATAGCTCCTCTTATTGGTTCAAAAGAACTGGTACAAAACAAGGAAGATCCGGCTTCTGTTAGCAGAACATTTGTAAGTATGTATTTTTACTGATAATTTTGTATTGTATATTATATAATAATATTGTATTGTATTGTATTACATGAACCTTACACTACTGAAGATTTTTTCTCAATTGTTTTTAAGTCTTGCTTCCTAATTAAACCCTGTTTTGTAATTAAGCTCCCCATTTTTTGTTATTTACCTTTACTTTACTTCTTATGAATAACAGCAAACATACTATATTCCAGACTTGCAGGTCATGTAAAAATAGAAATAATTATAGATCAGCAATTGCATTCTCCATACTTGGGAGCTAACCAGAACACTTCCATAAATTCCACTTAAAGATGTATAAAAATGTGTGTTGATGGTCATATTCAAATGATACATTATTGAAGCACTGGTGATTTTGTAAAATTATATATATTAAATTGGACTTTTTGTTTTATCTGATACATTTGTTTTAAACAACCTAGTATTTATTAAGCTTTACATATCGGCTGTGAGCAAACTAAAAACAACACATTTGCCCTTTGAGAGTGTTAATCTGCTCCGTCAATCCTAGCTTTTAATTAGGTGAGAAACCAGTGGAGGAATCTTTGACACTTTAATTGGTCGACATCCAGTCTGGTACACCATGGTTTGGAGACATTTACACACATTAAATATTACAAAAAAGTGAAAAATCAAGTTTTAGAAAATATCTTTTAATCATAAACAATACATCAGTTAAAAAAAAAGAATCCAATGAGGACATTTCCACACAAAAGCAACTCAGAAGGTAATTATGAAAATGCAGTTTTTAAGTAGAGTAGAGTGGACAAATTTGTCTTGCCTGGTGGAGGAAAGTATTTTAACCACAGAGACGATATTACAATAAGCTGTAAAGCTAAATATGCAAACAATATTCTAGCCGTCAGCCTGAGTAGAGATGCAACTTACCCTGCGGGTCAACATCTTTGGCCAGTTTTAGTGCATCCGAGTTGGCCAGGTCAGTGTTGGCTGGCGTGACGGCCAGAATGAGACAGTTTTCCTTACAGATATACTGCATGATAATGTCTCGTATCTGGTACTCTATGTCTGCTGGCTGGTCTCCCACCGGTACCTTGGTGATGCCTGGCAAGTCCACGACAGTCAGGTTCAGCACTGTAGGCACAGAAATAAACACAAAGGTCAGAGTTTTACCGGGTTTCTAAGCGAGCAGGTGACGAGCGACGCAGAAAACAAACCGCGTTACCGTGAGGCGAATAAATCTTGAGGGTGATGGGGACAGGAGAGATGCCTTTGTTGGATCCCGTCAGTCTGCATGTCTCCGTCTCAATTTCCCTGCGGATCTCGTCGAAATCTGTAAACGTTTTCCCCCTGCAGTGGAAGAACTCCCCGTATTCTTGAAGGATACAAAGAAAGCACACAGACAAACACATCAATGAAACAAGTACAAAGTCATAAAAGGAAGTCTGTTGAAAGCCACCACTAAATGTCTTCTACTTCTGTTTCCAAGCATTACATTAGAAGATAAAAGAGCAGACCAAGAGTGCCTTTTAAGATGTAACATATACTGCCATCTAGTGTCAACTATTAGGTCAAGCTACTGAGTGAGGTGAACTACATGTGTCCTGTTTACCTGTGTTGGAGTTTAAAAGCTGAAGGACTAAAGGTCTCCGAGTGACGATTCCTGAACCCCGTGGAAGGAAGTCTCTGTTAGATAAGGAGGAAATATGTGGGGGGGGGGGAATTATGCAGACATGAGCAGCAGCCAGTATTCAGAACATGACTTCCATTTTATTTGAGACAAACTAAGATATGGGAACTTTTGTTATCAATTCATGATTTTCTTATAGGAATAGTTCTTGAAAAATCACAGCATTAAAAGTATCACCTTGATGACAAAGACAATAAAAAGGATTTTCATAAAAACTTACAGATTTAGAAAAGTGACAAGGAGGGTACAAAGTAACCCCCCCCGCCTTTCCTATAAAAATGCTATTCAGGAAGTTTGTTTTACTACATCCTTTTCCCGGTCGGACTGCTTCTGCAGTCCACAAAAAAAGAGGGTTGTCATAACAGAATCCTTCAAACAAAGGGGTGAAATACGGGGTTGAAATATCAACCCGAACACAGATGTAGACTGGTGTGTTCATCATTATTGCTCCAGGAGTTGGCCATTTAAAACAACCGTGCTATTCACCAAAAGACCAAAAACCTTTTTAGAACCGGGAAATCGTTGAGAAGTCCGATGGGACAAAATAGAGCTTTGTTTAGACACATTTTGATCTGAGCAACTTGTCACAGTCGCAAACATGTACAGGAAACTCTGTTAGACTGTGAGATGCCTAAAGCTTTTTCTTTACTTCAGAACATACTGAGCATATCCTGGTCACTGAGACACACTTATTGTTTCACTTTACTCAGTACAAATCACTTCATTACCAACACATTCACATAAGAGTACTTGGATAGATTTAAGTTTAGTCGGGAAATTAATTAAACAGAAGACAAATTAATTCGGATCCAGCAATAGTACAAACAGTGATCAGTAACAGCAAAAGTATCGCAGTGAAACCTGAAAGACAACCCAATAAATCTCTGCCGCTCTTACAGGTCCTGAATTGAATTTCTATAAACTAAATATTAAGTATGAACTTTTAAAACAGAAAACAAGAGTATTCTAAATTAAGTGGTTGCAAATAAAAGAGAAATTTGGACCAGCTTTTATTTGACCTCTTTTTTTGGTTCTTTTTACAGCCTAAATTAAGAGTATGGAGTTATTTCACTTCAGGCGTTTATTATAGAACAAAGCTGCAGTGTTAGGTTTTTAATATGGGCAATACGGCTTTGTGCAATTGGAGTTACGTAGGCACAGCTGAGCATAGGAAAAGTTTTCTATTCCCTATTTGCATGTCCAGTAAGTTGGATGTAGGTTCCGTACGTCGCACATTTCAGATGCCTTGTTTTTTTTTCACAATTCAAAGAAATTTTAGGAAACAATACTGAATTTGTTAAAGTACACAAGAGAGTTTGATTGTAGCTTTTTGCATTGTTTACAACTATTGATGAGTCTGGACTGGATTCAGATTTTTGTTTTTGTTCAGTTCTTAATGGCATTCACGTTGTATATAATTAAAAGCATTTCAAGGCTGCCCAATGGAGCATTTCTTAACACTATTGCCTAGCAGCAAGACGGTTTGCAGGTTCTTCGTGTGCATGAATGGATTTTCATCAGATACTCCAGCTTCCTCTACCTGACATGTTTAAATTACCTGAATGTTGTTTTTTCTTTGTGTTTCTGGCTCTGCCATGGAGTAGCAACCAGTCCAGTGTCTTTTACTTTGGGATTTTTCTACACTTTTTATTTTCATAAGTATGCAGAGAGACCACCAAGATATGGCGGTTGGCCTCATACATTTAGGAAGCCCCGATATTTTTATGGAAGGGTTTGTAACTTTGCTTTTTAAAAGGCTTTCTCTGTATATTGCATGTCTATTACTATGTTGTGACAGGTATATTATGAGAAAAGCAGTGGGAAATTAAAATAAAGCTCGTCCTTCACTATCTGTAGTCTGAAGTTATGCACAGCTCCCGGTCAAAAACAACCAATCAGAGCAAGGAAGAAGGTTTAAGCACCGTCAGTCACACCAGGTAAATCGCTGCATGCGATTGCTGATGGCATAAAAACAAATTAGCATTACAGGGAAAGTGTTTCTCTGCCTTCATCCGTGGCCATGCTTATTATCCAGCTACTGTAACATGGCAGAGAGCAATGGGGAGAATGACTGACAGCACTTAAGATGTTCCTCCATGCTCTGATCGGTTGTCTCTGACCCATAGAAAGCTGTAGGGGACTTTTTTTTCTCACAATTTTGACCATCTGGAGATTTGAGTGTTTTCAGAGGTGTCCTCATATCTGCAGCAACACAGACCGCTGCTGGAGATCAACCCTCAGCATCTACAGCTAATCTTTGAAGAAGCTTTAATCATGAAGTATTACATGTATTTAGAATTATCAGTCTCATATTACAAAAAAAAAAGATTTGTAAAAAAAAAAAAAATAGATTGTCATAAAAGTCACCAACTGCAACTTTGAGTATGATTGGGCATGAAATAAAGCATATATTTTACTGAGACAGTGTTGACTAAAGGTTTTCTTAAAACTGGCCAGAAAATCATAAATAAATCAAACCAGCTAATGTCTAGCATAAACTTACTTAAAGTGTTACAAACTTAAAGTTACAAAAGTGTTGAAATTATGCAGCCAAAATAAATGCGTGTTGAACATAAAAACACTTGTTTTAAACATAAAAACATAAAAAAGACTACACCAAATACATAAACACGTTTGGTTACCTAAACCCTGGCTGACAGTGAAACTCCACGTGGAGTGATTCAAGCTAACCATTGACTGATTGATTTTTGTCCTTTGCTCCGCTTACCGGCCCACGAAGTTCTCCAGCACGGAGCTCTTGCCGGCGCTCTGGCCGCCCACCACGGCGATCTGAGGCAGGTGGAGGCTGCAGCTCTGCCCCGCGGTGCCCAGAGCCTCCTGCAGGCGGTTGACCAGCGGGATCAGGTCCTCCATCCCGCGGTTGCCCATCGCAACGGGTAGCAGCGGATGCAGCAGCCTGCCCAGCCCCTACTTTCCTGTTTTCCTCCCTTTCTGCTCAACGCCAGTCGAAAGTGTGACTACCATGCTTTAATGCTCCTTAGAATTAAAGGGTTTTTACAGAGTTAGGATATAAATAACTTAAATACACAAAAACGGGGCTGGAGCCGTTTTAAAAGATAAAAAAAAAAACAGGACCAGCCGTTAGCGGCTCGGAGGTGAGAAAGTAACGTCGGTCCTCGTGGAAACACTGGAAAAAACGCCTCCTACGAAGTTCGTTACAGACATGTTCCTTCGTTCAATACCTGAAAACTCCTTAACACTGTTGGGGGACGCTTCCTCAGTCTTGCCCTCTTCCCTCAGTTAGCTCCATGGAAGACAAAAGTAGGGAAACATTCTCGCTTTGACAGCTAACGGAATGAAAATGTCCGCGCATGCGCAAAACCGCAGGGTCTACCTCCCCCAAAAGGAGCAGGAGGGCAAACTTTGTAGCCAATCAGCGAGCAGCTAACTGGCAACCAGTGATCTGGGTTCCAGCTAATGTAAGTCCCAGCAGCCCCACAATCAGCAACCAGAACCCCCCCCCTACTGTAAATAACCCTGCTGCATTCTCAGCCTGTTAGAGTGTTAGACAGTGGAGTGAAATAGAAACCAGAGGCAATGGAAAATGTACCCCATGTTTATTACTGACGCATAACAAAATGCACGCCTCACTCTAAACCTGTTATAAACACTTTTACTCCAGTTTCAGGTCTTTCAACGCCTCTGCAATGTTTATGTGCGGCCTTCGTTTGGGTTCAGTCCTCTCAGGCGACAGCGAGCTCTGAAAGTTCTTGGCCGCATGGCTCAAGGATGGAAGGACGTGGGCGGCGTCCTTCTCTCCGTGGGAGCACAGGAGGACCTCGTTGATCTCCTCTGGGATCTTCCTGGAGAGAACGGTGGGGAACACGCTCCGGACGCGCTGCAGCACGTCTCTCCTCAGGACCGGGTCGCGGCACACCAGGTTTAGAGTGAACAGGCCTGGCCGTAAAGAGAAAAGATGGTGGCATAAAACCACCCCGAATGAAATCAAACAACATTTGGGTTCCAATAACCCTAAATCTAAAATGTAAGATTTGCGTTAAAACAAACATATGACCAAACAACAAAAAATCCTGCGTTCACTTTCAATTTCTCCTGCAGATGCATCATCCTGAATAATTTCATGTTTGGTCTTGTCGGGGCGCATACAATTTGTTGGATTCCTCCAATCCATTCTGGGATTACAAAAGAATCAACATATGTAAAAATGCTGAGACGTACATCTTAAATCATTCTTGAATAAAGCATGCGTGGAATAGCATTTTTTTGTTAATATTAAGCCTTGACTTATTATCATATTCCAAATAGGAACTTCAATGTGTTTTACTGGAGTTTTTATGCCAGATTAACACAAATTAATGCATACTGAAGTCAATTTAAATTAAAGGAAAGTGACAGAAATTTTTATCAAGGATCTTCAGGGTGTGGTATGCATATCTGATCAACCCTCATCATTGTCAGAATGATTAGTGTGCGTCTGAGTCTTTTCACAGATCTTTTCAAACATCTATCGATTCCCGCTTTGTAGAGTTCACAACAAGTATCTGTATTTGTGTTTGCTTGAGTACTTCACTTGAGAAGAAAATCTCAATAAATTGGGTCTGTTATTATTTAATAATTAATGTTGTCACAGCAGCTTTTTATATTTTGTTATTTGAGGATATATTATGTGATGTGGCGGAAAACTAGTAATGCACAGTAATACAAGGTGATGGGGGAATCCTGCAGTTGGTGGCTTTTCTTCAGTAGCAGATAAGGAAGCTGTAGTGAATGGGAAGATGGATAAAGCTAAATGAAAAAAAAAAAAAAAGGATTTTTCTGTGTGGGAATATAACAATAAACATAAAGCCAAAGCATAAATAGAATGGTTTAAAATCAGGGGTCTGCAATGCTTATAATTAAAACACCCATTCTGCCTTCTGTATTAAAATAAAAGTTAACTTTTACATATTTTAATCTTTTTTTTTTTTTTTTATCAGGCAATTAATAAAAAGTTCAACTGCAATGAGATTAATTATTTTAAAAGTGCAGGTCTCCTTTCAAGGTATTACTTTAGCTCGTTCTACTCGTCATAATATTATTTAAACTACATTTATTTAATAATTTATTGCCAAAAACATAAAATGTTTTTGTTATTTGATTTTAAAGTATTACCTTAAACTATAAGATAACTGTCAATGGACTAAAACAATGTACCCTTGGTTTGGATTAACAGTCAAAATCAAGGCTCAAATCACATTAAAATTTGTGCTTCATCTATAAACTGATTAAATCTGAGCTATTTTGAAAGGAAGACTGCATTTGAAAATGTTAATTAGTCTCAAGAAGACTTGAACCTTTAACTGTATGAGACAGTGGAGGTACAGATAATATAAAGATAGGATATAAAGTAAACTTGTAAACCCTTTTTTACCTCTGGGAGTAATGATGTTAAAAACTTTCTGCAACATTGCAGTTTCTACAAATGCAGCAGGAGGACAGCTCATCCCCAAAGAGCTGTCTTTATTGTCGACATCAAAAATGATGACGTCAAACAAGCGGTCGCCTATAAAGACAAAAAAAAAGAAAGCCACATTCAGATTTGGGTTTTGGTGACAACGATGCCATTTCTCTGTGAACATTCCACAGACCTTCTTTCTCTAGGGCGCAGATTCGTTCCAGGCCGTCCCCGAGGGTGACGCTCAAACGATCATCAGGTCGGAATCCGAACCACGACGTCGCCACCTCCAGCACAGCTGGGTCCAACTCCACAACCTCAACAGTGGCATCGGGAACAAAGTCCCTGAGGAACTGAGGCAGGCCTCCTCCGCCAAGGCCCACCAGGAGCACCGAAACCGGAACATCTAGAGGGAAACATGGCGGGGAGGCATCTGTGAAGATGAATCAAATGCTGACTCAAATCTGCCGTGTTTGTGAAAACCTGCGCATGCCTACCTTTGTTTTCTGGCGTCCACGCTCCCAGCATAGAGAGACCAGCAACCATGACCTCATGGTGAGCACAGCAGAGGAAGCCGCTGTCCACCGACAGACAGGCTGAAGGTGGCACTGGTGCAGATGCTGCTTTGGTCTTCTTTTTGTTACTCTTTTTGTGACTTGATGCTGCTGAAAGACAAATACTCAATTTATTCATATTACTCTAATATAACAGGTTTGCAGATGAACATAAAAGAGCAGTTCAGACAGAGATTGAATGGTTTTGCAAGGAAGACTGGATTAAAATGGTAGTATCCAGATGTGAAATCTCCGACTAAGGACTATCCACATGTGCATCTAAAAAATTCCAACTTCAACAGAGGTAAATATTTTTGTATTCCCTTATTTTATGATGAACATGACTTCTGTTTCGCTACAAAGCAGAAATCAGTTTTTACTTTGACCATGAAGGGTTTTTTCCCCTAAATTTAATCAAACAAGCCACATTTTATTAATCAAGATTGATTCGTAAAATCAGTAAATAGTACAACAGGCAAGGTGTTGACTTACATATTCACAATTGAGAGATTTCAATTATGCTGCTTATATCATTTTTAGAATTTCAAACACACCTCAATCTTTAATGTAACAAAAATACACATCTGAGTAGGCAAGTATGTCTCCTTACTACTAGCATGACTGTGCATTTCTCATTCCTTGTTCTTTTAACTCCAATCCTAATGTTCATGTGGATTTTCGTGTCATTGTAACTGCTGGGATGGCGATTGTGGATATTCATTTGGTTCATATTTGATCCCAAAAATGTATTGCTCCTTCTTTAAAAATGTCAGAATAAACAGTTAGCCATGCACTGTATGCGACTGAAGCCTCCGTTAGTTAAAATCCTGCTGTTGTTTGCATATCTGGTTAAGACTGACCGGTTATTGAGGAGACGAGTCGACTCTCTGACTGAACCAAGGCGATGTTGGACAGGAACACGAGTCTGCGGTACAGTTCTCCGTCTTCTCCTCTGACGTTCTCTACGCAGTACTCCCCGCTGAGCTCACTCACGCCCCTGCTGACTTCCTCTCGCCAACCCAGGTCACCTCCCACTGACAGAAACGGCACCTGATCGGAGAACGAGTGCCCAAGTGGATAAGCAGTTCCACTGAACGGCCCTTTTTTTCTTCCCCGTTTTGTTGTCAGAAAGTGCTAATTTTTGTACGACGCAGAAGAATATTTAAAAAATAATATTTAGAGAACAGTGCTTTCGTATCTGCTGAACTGGCCCACATTTCGTCACGGTAAAACTGCAAACACTGGCTTATTGTGTTGGGATTTGAAGTAATAGGCTAATATGAAGGGATCATAATTGTGAAGAGGTACAAACGTAAAAAAGCCAAAAAGTTAAATCATTGAATTAGGAGGAGTCTTGGGAGACTTTTTTGTGGAGAAAAAACAAAAAAAACTTTTATACATGCTTTCCACGCTTTTTATGATGGACTGACTAATTGAGAATTTGTAACAAGACTTAACATTGATGTATAGAGATGGAGACAGTAGAGGAATACCACAAAATAAAAAATGTTACCTATGAAGAATGAATAGAAATACATTCAACACTCCTGAGATTTTAAAATTTGTTGACCCATACTCGATATATGGCAAACAAATACCTTCAAGTTTCTAAGTTTACAGTGTACGAACTGACAGAGCACTTGCTGCTCTTACCTGTTGGTTGGTTGGCATTCCCGGTGGAGCCAAGTCCATCACCACAGGCGAGAGCTCCGACTGGACCGTCTGCATGTCTGTGTACTCCTGATTCCTGTGCGTCGAGACCACAAGCAGGCGGCGGAAGTTGGCGCTGGCAGCCAGCTGCCTCCTGCCCTCGGTGGAGCTGTAGAGCCAAGCGGTCTCGCTGCCTTTGGGTACTGTCGAAAACAAGAGCAGCCAGATACAACCAAAATATGCTAGCAAAATATCTAGGAAAAGAATAGCCCACCTATAAATATGGCAAACTGGTTCGGTCGTGGCACTTTGGCTCCCGGTGGACAGTCTTGCACCGTGAGAGTGTATCTGGGAAGACCGGTCTTGGCGTCACAGAGCGTTAGGGACGGATTCGAGCCGTAGTCTGTGCTGGTACGGAGTCTCCTCCTCAGGACAGAATAGGCCTGATACTCCCTCACGGCGGACAAAAGCTCGCACGCTTGCGCGTATCGGACGGGCGCCCCGTCGTCCCCGAGACACATCTCCAGGATGGGAGCGGGCATGGGCTGGCGGAACTTGGTGCAGACGAGGACGAAAACGGGTAGGGGGAAGGCGTCGTCTGCTTCTCTCCCTCTTTCTTCCTGCAGGCAGTGAATCCTGACCGCCCAGCCGAGGTGGACGAAATGCTCCACAGCCAGCCTGATGACAGCTTCCTGAGCCAGGGTCACGCAGACATACCGACCCGCCACTTTCAGTACCCGGCTCACCTGCGAACACAAGACAAAAAAGAAAAAACATGAATCCCTTTGACCGAGTGACTTTGTCTGGTGCATCTGCTGTCGTCTCACCTCAGTCATCATCCTCCTGGCCAGATCTCCTCCCTCTTCGGACGCCATCGCGTCCAGGGTGCCTTTGTCCAGTGCGGCCTGGAAGCTGGCATCCTCATAGGGAGTCTGTGTTGCATCCACCCGCTGGAAGCTCAGGTCGGGTCTGCGCTCGGCGTTGCGCTGGTTCATGTGAGCCACCACGGTCTCGCTGAGGTCTATGTTGGTCAGGTGTTTGTAGCCGACATCGTACAGCTGCTCGCTCAGCTCGGAGTTACCGCAGCCGACAACCAGAACCTACACGGGGGAATGGAAGAGGACGGGGGGGGGGGGGGAAATGTGAAAGAGCTTCGGTCTGCAGCTTCCCAGCTATATCAGGTTACTGTTCAGTTTTTTTTCCCCACCTTCTCCTGCGCTTTGATGTATTTGTGGAGCACGCCGCACAGTTCGTTGTAGTCTCCGTACCACTCGAAGGCCTTCTCTCCTCGCTTTTGGAAGAAAGCCTCCCAAAACTCCGCGGAGCTGAACTCCACGGCGGAGCGAGGCAGGAGGCTCATGGTTCCCTCCGCGGCGTGGACTCGTTTCAGCAGCCGCGAGCCGTCCGGGGGAACCACAGGGACCACGTGCCACCTTCGTCAGACGGTTTGCGCATGCGCATGAAGAATGACTTTCGGGAAGTGTTTTCTTTTTTCCCCGTTCTTCTTGTAATGTATAAAAATATAACACATAACGCTAATTAGAAGGGGAGATTGTGCACTTGAGTTGCTTCAGAAGAAACCAAAACCATTTATTGGTCATAATACTTAATTTGATTAACAAAAGAGCAACAGCTAAGTACAAATGAAGATGAAGGCAACCAGCTAACCATCCTCATCCTTTTTTTAATTATTGTTATTATTATGAAATCACAAAAATCAAAAAAACTTGATTTATTTCAAAGGGGAAATGAAATGTTGTTCAAGTAACTCAATTAACTATGGAGTTTAATAAAGGTCCAATCCTTGCTTCCATAGGAAAATCAATATTTAAACAGTTTTATTTAATTTAATATTTTAAATGAATCCGTCGCTTTATTAGTCACCAGTTTTTTACATAAATATATATTATATATATTATAATACGCAGAAATAAAACGTTTTGTCGCGGAACGTTTGTTACATTTCTGCATGGCTCCTCATCCACCCGGACATCATTTGTGACAGCACGTCCGGTGAGTTCTGACGCGTCTGCCTGATTGGCTGTGCCGTAAAGGGAGTGATCTCATTGGTTGAGTCGGTCCCGGTGTGTTTGGTCATGGCTGTCCCACCGGGAAGATCTGTTGTGTTTGTAACTGGAAACGCAAAGAAACTCGAAGAAGTGGGAGTTTAACATTTTGTTATTCCTGTCTTGTTTTCTGTACCGACGTCTTCCCCGTGTTTCCAGCACCAATGAGCAATAAGCTGTAACATATAGCTATAGCATATAAGCTATACTTTTAACGTGGTTTTTTTTCTCGCCATCTTTCAGGTCATCCAGATACTCGGAGACAAGTTTCCCTACAAACTAGTGTCGAAAAAGATTGACTGTAAGTACCGGAAAGAGACTGAAATAGATCTGTTCAATCACAGTTTAGAGCTACTTGGTTGTCCTGGTCGTTTTCCACTTTTCTTTGCTAATATGAACTTCTATTCAAGCAGGACGTGCAGCCTGAAAGGCATTTTTTAATTTGTACCCTCCATTTAATGTTAACTAATCTGGTTACTTGTTGTAATCTGAGCTATCGGGAATATGTGTACAGAAACCTGATCAGTAGTTTCTAGATGTTAAGCTGAAGCTGTGAACCGACTATTGATCGTTTCTCTTTAGGTCCAGCACTTTTATATTTGCTGGAGAAACCTATGGCACATCCACATATTGATTTGTTCTGTGTTTCATTTGCATGCTTATGGTAACTAATCTTATTTCTTATTTTAGTCTTATTTATCACAAGCATATAGATGTTTAATAGGAGGGGCGCCAGGATGGAAGCCTCTGGTACCCCATATGTAATTTCTGTTTGCTAAAAACTTACCTATTGATACTAAATGGCTCATAACTGCACTGTAGGCAAAACTTGGACCAGTCAAGTAACGGACAAGAGATTTCAACATAGCGCTCCTGTCATTTCAATAATGTTTCATAGTAGAAAATGTGAAATTCTGTACTGAGGTCATGCAGAACCACCAGTTTGTTTTTACACAGTCCGTATTTAAACCAATACATGGACTTTATCTCAGTAGCTGTCATTCTCTGGAGCAGATTTTCCTCGGTGGAGAACAGAAGTATCTTGTCATCTGGGTCAAATAATACAGCAGACCTTCCAAAGTGCTTTAATTTGAAATAATACAGCTGTGAGGGTATAGAGTATGAAAGTTATTACTAAAGCAGGGTATTAAAAAAACACATGGATGGTTCTCAGTAAAAAGTCAGTTTATTTAATTATTTATCGTGTAATAACAGAAATAAATATTGTAAGGCTTTATTTCTGTAAAACTTGATAATTTTGTCTTATAAGAAATAAAATTTAAAAAATCAATCAATCATTGTCTCAGAAAATTAGGATATTGTTAAAAAAATTAAATGTTGGAAACCTTTGGCCTGACAGCCTAATAACTCTATTAACTTTAAAACCTGAAAAGTTTTACTGAGGCTCTTAATGATCTTTTATTCTGGCTCAGTAGGAAAAAGTTTACAAGACACACCAGACAGGAGCAACGTCATAACGTTGAGTGAAACACAATTTTATCTTAAGAGTGACATAATTGTCATTTTCTGTCCTTGCTTTCTTCTTTGTCCCCAGTGCCTGAGTACCAGGGGGAGCCAGATGAAATCTCCATACAGAAGTGTAAGGAGGCGGCACGGCAGGTACATTAAATCAAAACTGCAACGTCAGCGTTAAGTTTATGCCATATCATAAGAACAAAATGAAACTGCTGTTTTTGTGGTAAAGATTGATGGACCAGTCATAGTGGAGGATACCTGCCTGTGTTTCAATGCTTTGGGAGGACTGCCTGGTCCTTACATGTAAGAGAGGTTTCCTATTCCTAAAAAGGTAGTAAATCTTAGATCATAAAAACTTTGATTTAACAGTTTTGATTTTATTTTTTCTAGAAAATGGTTCCTTGATAAACTAAAGCCAGAAGGTAAATAATAAAATAAGTATTTTTATAATGTCACGTTCAAACAAATTGTGATTATAGATGTCCAACATTTCTTCTCCTTTGTGTTTGGTTGTTGGGTCGTAATTTAGGTTTATACAAGCTCCTGGCTGGCTTTGAGGATAAATCGGCGTGGGCTCTCTGCACCTTTGCATTCAGCGCTGGTAGAGATCAACCCGTGGAGCTCTTCAGAGGAAAAACCAAGGTCAGAATCTGTCTCACCAAGGCTCCCATATTGGTTGTGTTCTGCAGTTTCAATCTGACATATTTCTCGACATGATTTAGGGACGAATCATGGAGCCCAGAGGGCCTCGGGACTTTGGATGGGATCCCTGTTTTCAGCCGGATGGATACGATAAAACGTAAACCACTATGTAGCTTTCCCCACCAGGGGGGGCTACAGGATAACACACTATCAGAGTAGAAGTTACCCTTATGCCATTGAAAGTGCCTTGGTTAATGTATTTTCTCTCCGTCTTTTATCCGTAGCTACGCTGAACTCCCCAAAGACATCAAGAATTCAATCTCTCACCGTTACCGGGCGCTTGCTGCCATGTCGGAGCACTTCACACAAATTAACAATACCTCACCGCAGAGCAAGAAGAAGAAGGAGGACGATTAACAAACACAACAGACCTGGATCCAAACTACGGTTGTAAAGCAAGAAGTTCAGCAGGTGTTTCTCTCTTAATGTTAATAAACTATCTTTTTCAAAAGTTATATTTGACTTTGTTCATCTTTGACAGGCCTCTTTGTTGTATTTTTTTTTAAATTTAAATCTTGATCAAAATAACTAAGATAATATATATATATAAAAAAAGGAAGTGAACACTTCTTCCAGTTTTTCTCAGCTGTACCAAAGTAGAAACTCCAAGAGGCCTGTTTGAGTTTTATTGTCCTGGGGCCGACAAAGATAGACTCAGAAAATACCATATTTCCTGAAACTAAATGCTCCAGGGTCCTGATGAGAGCAGCAGACCTCTCGGTTTCTAAAGCGGGGCCTGTGGATCTGGCATAAGAAGCAAAAAGTTATTCAGGCTGGAATCCAAACAGATGGAGGGAGTTGGTCCCTGAAGGGGAGAGCGGGGTGTTCTGCAGACGGCACAGTGGACTATGCATCTGTGATTGAAGCCTGTTAGATGCCCCGAGGATGTGAGTCATGCAAACAAAGGTGGTTTCTTTAAGAGCAGGTAAAAGTGCTTACAGCTGAACGTCCATAATAGCTCAATCAGTACAATTACGGTCTCTCATCATTTGAATAGATGCTACATACAATATATACAATACGTTGGTTAGGTTTGTTTTTTTATGATTTATTTACATTTTTATCATGATGAAACTGTGATAGAGCAAATAAACTGAGTACAAATTTTATCTCTAAACAGATTTAAAGGTGTACAAATATTCGCTCAGTGTGTTTCACCTTTGAAATATGCTTTGGAAGCCATCAATAATCTTCTGTGATAAGCCTTTTTTAATCATATTGTACATATTTAGTGAAGCTTAGTAGTTTGGTTGCTTCCTAGAATGTGTGCAACATTTAAACATCCGCATATGTTCACTAGGTTTGATGTTCAGACTTCTGGTCATCTCCAAACCTTCACGTTAGTCTGTTTTATCTATTCCAGTTTGATACCAGAATGTTGGTAATGACTCTGCTTTCGCAACACTCTCTGGGGTCAAAATTTCAAAACCTCTAGCTGTTGATTTGAAGGAAGATTTAGAAATTTTCCACTATGGCCATAGATAATTTCAGTTGGAGCCAAGATGGGTTGCATAAAAAAATGTATTGACCTAGAAGGTGTACATTTTGAAACACGTCGATATTTTTGGTTGGCACAATCTGGACAGTAAATGATTTTTACAAGGATATACTTCATAGCAGATTCAGTCATTAGTTGCAGCTGACTATCATAAACTGCTTTTTAGGCGAGACTAGGGTTAAACCCCCTGAAACTACCAAGAAACTCTGTTAATCAAATGAACAAGAAGAATGTTCAGAAATGTGGCAGAAGATCGATGATGGCAGCAGTGCACAAGCGAGGTCTGGCTTCAACTCGATATCGCGTCTTTGGGTGAAAATAAAGCAGAAACTCTGAGCCTGGCCTTCAAATAATCAGTATATATATATATATATATATATTTACATAGTTCTAGTATAGAAATAGTATAGTAGTCGTAGTAAATAGTAGAAGTGGTTATTTATTAAAGCTTGTTTTGCATTTTGCTTTTTATTTTTGCATTTTACTTATTTTACAATAAATTTTTTGTTCATTTATTTTTGCAAAATTGAGTTATTTTGTCATGTAATCGGATTTCAACGAGAAACAGTTTCAATTAAATGAATATTTTAATCAGTGAATTATAAATAAAAGTTCTTAGACTACAAGCACAATCAACTAAATTAGCATGAAAGCAAAAATTACATTAATTATGTCTTCTACAAAAGTTAAGCATTCATTCCAGGTCTTCAATCAAAACACATACAGCCACATATTGTCCTTTTTATAATAGGTATTTTTACCTATGTTAAGGTTTTTTGTACGTCATGAAACACTGCAGACATACTCTCATGTTATGTAAGCACATTTCTCATGTTATAGTAGCCTATATGCATTCAATGATATTAGTAATCTCGTTTTCCTCCAAAATGTATAATGATGCCTAAAAATGCTCTGATAAAGTGAAAACTCAGTGACGTAATCAGTAAGCCTCCTCCTACCAGTGTCAGGTCTCCCGCTAAGGAAGTGATTTCCTTTTTTCAAACAGAAATCTACCTGTTTTTATCTGGTTTATTTTTCAGTTTGGTTCATATTAAGGTCATTTATGGCTACAGCTCCTCATGCAGATTGGTGTGTGTGTGTGTGTATGAGAGAGAGAGAGGAATTTGTCTGTGTGTGTGTTTGAGAGAGGGTGGGTTTGTGATGTGATGTCTAATGGTTGTATGACAACAACAAAACGTATTATGAGGGTAGTTACTGCAGGCTGGAAACAATATGAGGGGGTTTGCGATGTTGACACTGGACTGGTAGATCTCAGGAGGTTGGCTAGTTAAAAAGTATCTCTTGGGACAAAAAAGGTTGGGCACCCCTGCTTTAAAACAACTTAAAGCATTTTTCTTTTCTAAAAGTTTGTTTTACACACAGCCGACATCAGATAAACTCCAGCAAAGCGAGTCTAACAGCCACACTGAAGTCCTTTAAGTCCATAAGGGTTTATGTGTTGGCAGCATTTTTGGTCAGGCAGGACACGAACCATCATGACATTTAAAAACGATTACTTTGATTACGACTTGGAAACTTGAAAGTCCGTTTTTGAGCTCCGGAAAAAAAGCCTCAGCCTGATGGGACTTTTGGAAAACCATCTCCAGACATTAGACTTGGATGCATTTCCCCGAAACCTCTTCATCAGGGCCCGGAAAACCGAACATTATCACCTTTACAGCAAACAGAGTGAGTAATAGCCTGTTTATCTATCCCGATCTGAAGGACGCTTTACTGTTGTAATGCTGTGGTTGATGGAGGAATGTGTTGTTCCAGAAGAAAAAGGAGTCCGGACTTTATGAGCGTTTTATCCATTAGCGTTGAGCCAAAGGCAGAGGACGGTTTGATGTGGCTTTGGGGAAACGAGCTGGACTTCCTTTTAATGGTCATGCAAGACTTGCCTGCCTTCTCCTGCTGTGACGGGTTTTATTAAACAGTAAACACTCCCTGAAGCTTGTTTTTTATTTCCCCCCCCCAATGAACCTCTACCTTGAAACCATTGTGCATGACTTTAAATCTGGAAATACCAGTTTTACCTTTCAGCACCAAAAGCTTTTTTTTTTTTTCCCATCCCACGAGTTTTTGTTTTCATCATTCTCTGTTTTTTTGCATGAAGTCTCTCCAAGAAATTGAACGGTTCAGGAGGATGAATTACTCTAACATGAACCCGCCGCTGTGAATAATGGAAACAAATGACCTAATGCATATTCCTGCTCCCGACTGTTTTCTGTTCATGACCAAATCCAGAGAACTCAACAGCTCAGTTTAGTGAATTGTAAACAAAGATTGTTACATATATTTATATGCAATAACTCTTCTACATGCCTTTTTATTGGGACTTTCAAGCTGGCTCGTGAACTTGTTTAAAGTAACATTGAAGTGTCTGTAAATGAGGGGAAAAAAAGAGGGCTTTAGCTCCATTGGGGGAATTTTCTTTTGTTTTTTTCACTTACTAGATTTATGTTGACTGTTCATGTTTCATGGTGACATTTTAGAGGTTTTGTAGGCTACTTCAGAATTTTGCAGTACGGATTCAGACTGAACTTGCTAAAACTGGAGCTGAGCATGTTGGCAGTTTTCAACATCCTCCAATTGCAGACTATTTTCAAAACGTCTTCTAGATTCATCAGCTTGGAAAAATCTTTTATTAGCCTTGGACAGCTCTAAATATTTCCACATTGTCGTTCACGCTTATATCAATTCACCAGCAGCACACAAAAAACTATATGTCTGAGGTTAAAACAAGACAAACCTTTAAAAAGATAAATTAATCTGAAACCTGTTAAGAGGACACAAGTATGATATTGTCCTAATTACTCATCTTTATTAATAGCTTGTTTTTTTTAATTTTAAGAAACAGATATTTTCTTCAGTTTGTATTAAAATGTCTGAGAGCACACAAATAAGTTCTTATAAAAATAAATGGCTAAATATAGAAAAAAAGAGAAAAGCCAAGCATTTGCTTGCTTTACAAATAGTTTTCACAATAATCACACATTTCTAATCTACTTAAGCTTAACATCTTTCACAAATCAAAAAACATCATATTATGGGTTGTTTTTTTACCTTGTAGTTGAAACACACTAATGCAGCAGAATTTATAAGGTATTAACCAAGATAGATCTGCAGCTCCAACCTCAACAAATGTGGAAGAAATCAGGTCAGAGTGGTCTGTAACGCATCAGTTTAAAAACTGGCTTTGGTTGCTTCATTCTAACGGTAAGCTTAGATCTATAGTGTCCTTTTCCTTGCTGGAAGGGGACCCTCCACTCCAGTCTCAAAAGTTTTATTTCAGGACTGCCCTACTTTTAGCTCCATCAACTCTGACCAGCTTCAACGTCTCTGCCGAAGAAAAACATCCTAGCAGCACGATGCCAAAGGAAGTGTTGATTTGTCCTTTATTAACAGGATTTTGCTCGATCAAAAATGCACCTTTGGTCTCGTCTGACCGAAGCACTTTCAGTCACATTGCTTTCCTGTTTCCGGCTTCCTCTCCATTAGTCCTCCTCTTGCCAAACACATCAGTTTAGCTGGACAATCATGGGTTGCCTTGTTCGCAGTCGACTTCGCGACACCCTTCCTGAACTCTCAGCCGTTCTCCATTATGCTGTTTTGTTTAGTGACGTTCTCTCTCGGGTTGTACCAATTAAATTACATACAGAGGAAGTCCTTCTCCACTTAGACCATTTCTGAAGGAACTTTGTTTCACTTAGGGAGGTCAGAATAAAATGGACACTCGTAATTTCCTTCCTTTCATAAATATGAGCCATTTTGAGGTGGTGTGTCAACAAACTGATGAGCAAACAACGCTTGCTTCTACAGTCAGCATGCAAAGCTCTCACAATGAGAAACTTTGTGCGTCTTTTTAATTATGACGTTCCCTTACATATATTTAGGAGTCTGTTTTAAGACATTTGAACCCAGCAGCAGATCTTTGTGGGTGCAGCCACCCACCCATAGGTCAGCAATGAGAGAGCATTTGTGAAAAGCACACATCTCTCGTCTATTATATCATAAATACTCCAGGTCAGATGCACTGAGAAGTGAATGTTCTAGCCAAACAGCCCAGGATCGTGGAGAGTCAGAGACAGGACTGCTTGCCGGAAGTCCTCCGCGGTCCACGGCTCTCGGTGCGGCTCTGCAGAGCTGCTGCTGCTGCCAGGGTCGATCACCTGCGGATCGTTGAAGGTGATCAGGATGTCTGTGGAGAACTGCGGCAGGCGGATCAGGCCCAGGCGGACGGTCACCGTATTCCTGGCCTCCTCGTTGAACTTGGACACCCGCTGCGTTCCAGTCAGCAGCCAGGCACCGCTGCACTCCGACAGCGACACGTGGGCCTTATCCAGGGCCGAGACGTCGCTCACTTGACAGGCGCCGGCGGGCTCCAGAGCCTGGTTGCTGCCCGCCACGTCCTCGAAGTGGTACCGGGCCGCGTCCTGGTCGGCCACCTGGTCCTGGTACTCCAGCAGCTCCACGATCAGGCTCTGGTCGGTGTGGGGGTGGGAGAACACCTCTTGATTGTCGGGGATCTCCCTCAGTTCGCTGACGTCCGTCACGTTGCCGGGGAGGAAGGCTGACAGCGCTCCGCCGAACAGCGGGCGCCGCCGGGGAGAGCCCGCCGCATCTGCCGCCGTCTCCATCTCGCTGTTAAGGCGACGAAGATGAGAATATTTACCGGCTGACAAACACTGCGTGTTTATGCAGCTAAAGCGAGGTAAAAGCCGAAATACAAGCGGACTTACACGCAAGAAAAGATGAAAGTGTCCACACGCGCTCTCGTTTAAACCTTGCTCTGCTTCGCTGGGTTGTGGTTCCTGTGTTCAGTGGCCGCTCTGCTGCCTCTAGAGGCGAGGATGAGCAGAACCGGCTGCAGGCTGAGCGAGAAAGACTGAAACCAAGACGTTTAAATATAGACTACATCTTATCAAAGGCTCTTAAGGGTAGCAGTAGCATGCATTGCATTACTGTCTATGTGTATATATATATATATATATACATATACATATATATATATATATGTATATATATATATATATATATATATATATATATATATATATATATATATATATATATATATATATATATATATATATATATATATATATATATATATATATATATATATATATATATATATATATATATATATATATATATATATATATATATATATATATATATATAT
>JAVLVB010001013.1:186472-220691 GCA_032876305.1 Orestias chungarensis | reverse complement strand
TATATATATATATATATATATATATATATATATATATATATATATATATATATATATATATATATATATATATATATATATATATATATATATATATATATATATATATATATATATATATATATATATATATATATATATATATATATATATATATATATATATATATTCTCCCTCCCCATATTTTTTTTTCCTTTTCATATGTAGACATTTGTCATGCAATAAAAAAAACAAGTAAAATAAAAATATGTAATACAACTATACAAAATACAGACGTTTCATTAAAAAATAAAGGACACAATTAACACAGATTAAGAAATATTCCAAAATAATATCCCCAATACATAAAAGAAGACACATATTCCATATATAATACACATTTTATTATAAATGATAACATTATTATTATTTTTTATTTATTTCAAGATTTTTGAGGTTAGATTTATTTAATTTTAAATGAAACTCTCCATACTTCTACAGTAGAAAACCGATAGTTAAATATTATCCAGTAGGATGATTTAAATATCACTGACGGAGGAAGAGACGGGAGTTAGTAACTGTGACCCTCCGTCGTCTTGCTGCCGGAACACCGGGTCAGCTGACTCAGACCCGGAGGATCGTCGCTAACGTCTGCAGTGATTACGATGTCTCCTCGGTCATGACAGCGTGTGAAATGAACCAGAGGGATCTGTGAGGCCTCGACGACCGTGACATCTCCGGACAGATCCCGGGATCTCTGTGTGGAGTAGTTTAAATAATCGGATCTACGGAAAAACGGCAGCTAGCTGGTGACGTTGGCATCCTTAGCTTCAGTTAGCTTAGCTTAGCTCAGCCTAGCTTAGCTTAGCCTAGCATCGATGGGGGGCCTGTTTTATTTGGGTTTATTATATTGTAATTACTCTGTAGCTTCTGAGGTTGGATAGCTTTTACGGTAGTTTTTTAATTAAACGTAAATTTATTTAATTATTTATGACTTATGAATGTTTTTCAGGGTTAGCTAAACTAAAAGCTTGATGAGAAGCTAAAGTAGTAATGAGTGTGACATGACATAAGTGTTTCTTTTTATTTGTTCGACCTCCTCTCTATCTGTGACAATCTGGATATTGTATCATTAAAATATAATGAATAAACATTAGTAATAATAGACAAATCACCCTCTCAGAAACAGATTAGGTAATCTCCTTTTCTAAAAAAAAAAAGACAATTGGTCTGGATTTAACATCACAATGTTAAGAAAAAAAAAAAAAATTGTTTACCTCAATTTCAAAGAAATACAAAACAGGATCTTTAATAAAAAATATGCATTTGTGTAAATTGTGGTTGGGTTGCAGATTGTGTTGTTATTCTAATAGATTACTTTCCTAAATTCCTCAAGCAGCCCCAATCTAAATAACTAATCTAATCTCTAAAAAGCTATTTTATTTTATTTACTATACACTTATACATTTATTATATATACCCCCACGCCCAAAAATGGAAATTAAAACAATAATTTCTCTGTTGAAGGGAAAATATATCATGGCAACCTTTTGTGTGAATGATAAAATCAAATAAAATCACATTTATAGTCTATTTGTTTATCAATTTTCCGTACCAATATGAATACTAAGGTCGATATTGACGTCCAATATCAATACTAATGTTATAGCTGTTAAATTAATGTTAACCAATAACATTTCTTATTCTCACAGGGGAAAAAAACACTAACATTGCTTCTAATCTTTAGTTAAACATCCCACAATCCAGTGCTGCATAACCATCACTATCACATGACCAAACAATGGTCGCATGGCCAACATCCTACCTGTCTAAAAACACAAAAACGAATAATAACAAGAAGGAAATAAACACTGGTCACTAATATCCGGCCAGCTGTACTTATTGGACGGATGCCGACATGTTGAACAGTGTTTGCCAACTACTTTTTATAAACATCATTACTCTTGAAGCATCAATCATTAAAAAGCTCCATCCAGTCTTTTGTCTAAATTTAGCATGAAAAAATGCTTGTGTTGATATGAACTCTGCACAGTTTTTTACCGGTAGCATCTTTTACAGAACTTTGCTAAGTGTGTCTGCATTTTCCTGTTTCTGTCTGTGTTTCTTCACTTTCTTCAGATCTGTCCCCTGCTTCTGCTCCCCTCTGCTCTCTTGACTGTGGAAAAGTCTTTTTTTTTCTCCTCCAAACCACAACGCCAGAAACGGACGTTGAGAAAGTATCAGACCAAACCGGAATCAATGGTACAAGTCCTATTGTATCCCCACACCCACCACTTCTGGTTAATGTTTTGCAAAGGTCACATGTTTTTTAGCTCAGTGTCACAGAGGAATTTTATTAAGACCTATTTGTATGTTTCTTTTTTAATATTTATTTTATTTTCTCTCTCTCTTTGGAAGAAATAGCGCCCAAACTCAGATTCAAGGATACGTTTTTGGTAGAGCAGCATGTTTTCCAGATCTGCCTCCATAATATTTTTGGCCCCGTCGCATCCAAAACCGTGATGACATTTCCTTTTTTGTTACCTATAAATCTTCATTTGCAATGTTTCAGAAACTAGAAGATATTAAAATATTCTAAAGACATATAGATGCAACTCTATAAGTAAAAATATCAGCGATATATGTTTCTATATACTTGTACAATGTATGATATAGTGACTCATTCCGTGCAGGTGAGGGTTTGTTTCTATGTATTTTAATTATCATGACATACTACTAATAAAATACCAATATTCTGCCTTTGAGAAATTTGATTATGACATAAATCATTTAAAAAATAATTGTCAAGTTTATGTCTACACATCACTGGAAAGTTAAGTGGAAGGAAAAAGTGTTAAATGTGTATAAGCTGAGATGTTACTGAAGTCATAGTTCTACTTTCTTTTTTTAATCTACCTTTATTTAGATGCTCCTCTAATAATTTTCTCATTGGTTCTTCAAATGCTGATCTTTATGTTTTAGGTCGATCAATTAGCAGAATTTATATCTGGTTCTTTCTTTCTTGATTGAAGATTGCTTGTGTGTGTGTGTGTGTGTGTGTTTTTTATTTTTTTTTCTTCTGGTCAAACTGATGATCTTCTCCTCCTGTCCCACAGAGGGAGCCAGAAAGGGAGGAGCAGCCTGAAGACAACATGCCCCCCAAGTTTAAACGGCACCTGAATGACGACGAGGTCACCGGATCCGTCCGCAGCGAGAGGGTGAGGTGCAGACGCAGCAGAAAATGAGGTTCTGGTTTGTAACCAAGTTCGCGTAAACAAAGATCGAAAGGAACCTAACATGGAAGCGGGACATAAAAAATAAATAGACCTCACGGGGGTTTACGTTAAACAGCCTCGCGTTGAGACGCAAACAAGAAGAATGCGTGGGACGACAGAGTTGTAAACAAAGTGATTCAGCGGTGCAGTCTCCAGAAACGCTTCCTGCCTCGTTAAACTCGTCACATCCCGCCCACCTTCACCTACCCATCTCCCTCGCCTGTCCCTTGTTGTTTTTAACTGCGGATCAAAGCTACGCCTGCAAAGGGGAATGTTCTCTCCTGCCCAGCTTTTGTCTGACGTTTTCTTCTTCTGATAATCTACCAGCGCTCCTCACATGTCCTTCACCTGAGAACAAAGTAGAGCGGGCTCGCACCAAAGGAGCGTTACAAAGAGCTTCGTGATCACGTGGCCGCCATCTACTCAGTTTTCCTGCGGTTGACCTGCAAAAAGAACGAAGCATGTTTAGAATATCTATTATATGATAAAACATGCAGGTCCTTCCTTGTATCGTTAGTGTTTTGATGCTAATAATGACTACAACTACCATAAATGAAATGTTATGTTATCTTAACTACTTCTTAAAACTAAACATATCTAGAAAGAGTTTGATTTAGTTTGCCATCCTTCCGTTCTCTCTTATGAGAATTTAATGCAGCCGTTTAGATGTTTTACACACAGCTCATTGTGCTCGGACGAAAGCCTTCAAAGGCATGGAGGAGATTAAGTTTTACTAGAATAAGCAAGTTTGAGGTCACATCCTTGCTTTTTTGTTCTTATCTTAATTCAGTTAGATTAACCATGGGTTTGCATTATATGCATTTTTTGTTTTGTTTTGTTTTTGGCTTTAGGGTTAGATGTTCAAGGGATTGAGCTTTGGCATGCACAGCTATCATCCAGTCATCACAGATTGAATTTACTGTTGGCTTTGGCTTCAGCGAGCGAATGTAAAAAAATAAAAAAATAAAAATTGTATTGATTGTTTAGCAAAGCCGTCGGTGTGGAAATAGGAAAACGCTGCCAGTTTTTGTTTGTGTGTCGGCAGCATCACTCCTGGGTGCCTCGGTTGAACCCTCATTTGTTTTACGAACAGATGAGATGAGGTAAAGACAAAATCCACAAAAACTCCCATTTGTTTATGGTTAACAAAAGAAATGAACATATTGTACGACAAAAGTAAAGGTTGTGTTCTCATCTCTTAAGGATTCCCCATCTTGACTCTGTCTGAGCCTCTGTGTTTTGCTTTTTTTTAACAGAGGAACCTGCTGGAGGAGGACTCTGATGAGGAGGAAGACTTTTTTCTGTGAGTTTGTGTTTAAATTCTCTCTAAGACCTAAAAGTGTTTACCTGCCAGGACTGTAGGAATACGCCTGAATAAAATGTTTCACCTATTTCGCAATGAACAAGTTTCTGGCATAAATCTGACAGAAATTTTGTTAGCTGCTTTTGTTTGATAAGCTCTGCTGTTACGCATAGCAGTTCATTTATTTTAGATAGAACTGAGATCAGAGCCATGTCAGAAGCTCTCTGTTATCAAATGAAATCACCAAGAACAATCAGCACTCAAATGTACTAATCACTGTTTATGTTATTAGTCAAAGGAAACCGTAAATCAAGTGGGGTTTTTAGCCGTAATTTAAATGAACTCAAGTGTTTCAGCTTATTTGCTGTTTCGCTGGGAGGTTGTTCCACATTACAGGAGCACTAAAACTGAACACTGCTTTTCCATGTTTGGTTGTGGTTCTGGGTGTGCATTACAGAGTAAGCTGGAACCACAGGAACAAGAATATAGAGGGTTTATTTTATTACAGCAACTCTTTAATGCATGTTGCTGCTAAGCCATTCAGTGATTTATAAACTAACAGAAGTGTTTTAATGTCTGTTCTCTAAGCTGCAGTGTAAGGATTTTACACCTGCATTGATATTCTCTATTTTTCTGCCGATTTCTGATAGATTTTTTAGGCAGACCTATAAAGACACTGTTGCAGTAATACATGCAACTAAACATAAATGCATGAATGAGTTTCTGAATGGATCTCCTGTTGAGACATCAGCCGTCCATTAATCCTAGAAATGTTCTTCACGTAATAGAAGGCTGACTTTGTAACTATTTTTTTGTGCCTCTCAAGGTTCAGGTCTAGTTTTGTTTCTGTGTCATCCATGCATTGATTTGTTTCTAAGCATCCGCTCAGTGTTCGGATGGGTTCATGGTTCCCGGGTGACATCGTAATGTAGAGCTGTGTATCATTTGCATAGTTCTTGTAACTAATCTGATTACTTCCTATAAGCAGAGCTAACAGGAGCATATAGATATTAAATAGAAGTGGCCTGGTAATTGTCTTTATAAGAACCTTTATTTATCGTCTCAAGTTAAAAACTAAGATTGATGATATTGTACCACTGCTGAATTGTTATTTTCACTTTTTCTTCCCAAAGCATCATTGTTGAAAAATGCATTTAAAAAATTTGAATGCAGTCACTGTGTGCAGTTTAGTGATATAAATCAAACTTTGTTATATGACTGCTGTCCTAAAGAATCATATTTTAAATTGGTAGGTTTCTCATAACCACTATTTGTGTTTTTATTATTACTTTCGTTATTATCATGATAGTACAACAGGACATCATGAAAAAAATATGTAAAATCCATATCGCCCAGGTTTTACTCATCTCATACAATCCAAATTAGAAACAAACCTGAAACCATCTAGGTGTAGCCCTGTTGCAAAGTTACGAGGGGATTTAGTCGCAATAAGAAGAAGAATGCTTGATACCTGTGGATGTGGTACAGCTGTCAAGCATAGTGGTGGTAGCATAATGGTGTGGTCCTTTTTCACCGCCAGTAGCACACATACATTAAGGACTACCTAAAATGTTTATTCTTGTATCCTATTAGGAGTTTGATAAGTAAATAAGGCCAGAATGTGAGTCCCACTAGAAAAGCTGTTCTAAACATAACGTTTCCTGAAATGGATGCGATCTTTATTCCAATCGAAAGTTTTTTTTAAACTTTTAACCAAACATTACTTGGGGTGTATTTTTGTAATCTACAGTAAATTAATCCCAAATCTTATGCATAAAATGCAGTAAAGTTACCTAGGTAATTGTTTGCTGCACCTTTAAATTTCCTTCTATTCAAACTAAAACATTGTCCGCTAACCTCAACTTCCCGAACATTGTTTTTTTTCCAGGAGAGGCCCGACAGGACCCAGATTCGGACCTCAGAATGACAAAATGAAGCAGTGAGTACAAAAAACCTCTCCGTTATGTAACAGTGGCCCGACATGTTTACCAGAAGCGGCTGGTTGTTAGGGTGTTGTGTAAGAGCGGCTGTCCTGCAGGCTCCGCTTCAGTCTCCTCCGCCGCCGCACACAGACAGCCGGAGAACAGAGCGGGTCATTGTTTAGGCCGTCTGGCACGCGCTGAGTTGTTTCTCCGTGCTTGCTTTCGTACCTTGCTGTTTGTCACAGTCGTCGTGCCCTCGTGAAACTAGACGCCATAATTACGGAGTCCAGGAATGTCCTGTGTACGAAGTTCAGGGCTTTTCATGCGTCCGCCTGTCTGAACCTGGGCCGTTAAATTCCTCAAGCGTTTGTGATGTCGCCTGTTTTCGTTCGCTCCCCCAATTACTGAACGGATTCTTTTCTGTACCTGCTCTTGCGTGATATCGCATGCTAAAGAAAATTATTTCTGTTTTTATTTTCATTTTTTCCCTAATTTGAATTCTGATCTTCAAAGGAGATTAGCACAAAGGAAGCTTAAAAAAAAAAGGAGTAACACTACACTATAGAAAACATAGACCCCTTTATTTAATAAGCGCTCTGTGTCACTTTGATTTGTGTCCTCAGCGTTCAGTCCCAGGTCGACGAGGTGATCGATGTGATGCAGGAGAACATCTCCAAGGTGATAGAGAGGGGCGAGTGCCTCGACGACCTGCAGGACAAATCCGGTGAGTCGCGTTGTCTCAAGCGGGTGTTTGTGGGTTTCCACGTGAGCGGGACGTTTTGGGCCTCATCCACTGGAGTCAACTCCCTTATTGTTCGTACTAACATTTACTTTGCAATTATAGCCCTCAGACCATGAGACTGAAACCTGCGGCCATGTGCTTCCAATTTCAAAGAAAAACACGTTATAATTAGGCTTTATTTTGCTGGAGAAAGAAAAAGTCCTTTAATTATCAGGCAAGAAAAGGTTAGAAATTACAACTACTGTAAGAAATTTCCAGATTTGTAAACAATCCCTGTCTTTTTTTTTTACGTTCAACCTGCTGGTTATGAATCCTGCTTTGTCCACCTTGACCTCTCTTGGTGTGTGATGAGGAAAGTGTTACAGGAATGCCTCAGACATTTCGACCTGTAGCCCTGCCATGACTTGACCTGTTGCGTCTTCAAGGTCAGATCCACTGATTTTTTTTTCTCCTCCGATTGATTCGGAGGAGCATGTTGGATGCTTTAAAAAGAAGTGCTCTGTGTTTTGTCAACTATGACTACTACAACTATACTGCTTGAAAAAGCTACGGGGTGATAAAATTGTCAAACCAAGTGCCTACTAGCATGTAAGGGCATCGTTTCGTGAGGCAGGGTGCTCGTTTTTAATGCACGAGCGAGCGGCGTGTCACAGTTGCTTCAGAGATCAAACCATCCTCATCAGGCTGTTCTCAAAAGCAAGCGGATTTTCAAAAACTCACAACTCATTGTCAGGATTTGGTCTAAAGTTTGTGTCCTGTATGCCAGGCTGGTATCTTGAAAGGGGAGAGGAAAACTTCAAATATTGATGGTTGGGGAAAAACATGATGCACTTTTGAATTAGAGAAATTAGAGAACATGAACCACAAGCACAGCACAGTGTTTGTTTGAGGTGCTGAAAGAATAGGACAGTTGTAGCTATTGACCAGAGGTCGGGGGAGAGATCCAGATCCAGCAGGACTAAAACTGATGCCTCTTTTGAGTGCGGTTGCTGTAGTTCTCTGCAGCTTTGATGCACAGCAACAACCTTGTTAGTGAGTGCAGCGTGGGCTCTTACAGGACCAGCACAACAGGTGTGTGTCGTGAAGTGAGCGTGAGTTTCGGGACTGGGATTGGTTTTCAAATAGGTGTTCCTTGGTCCCGAGGAAGTGGCACTTAATCAGATTGTGGGGGAGTCCGATTTTCTCACCAGAGGTGTTTTCCTTTAGTCTCACCTTTAGAGTAAATCACCACATGGGATATATTAGAGCTATATTAGAGGTTAATCATCCAAATCATTTTCCATGGTTAATTAAAGACGTTTCTCCTAGTAGTGAACAAAAGTAGTCTGTTCACGTCATGTTTCGGTCCTGAGTAATTTCCCAGCTGCGCATGTAAAAAAGCCTTTTAGCAAGTCGAAGGCCGGTTATGTTCAACATTCAAACACATGGAGGTTCCAAACAAAGCAATCCCAGTTCTCTGTCGTCTTGTTGGCTGACGAAGACCCGATGCTGAAATCCGTGTGTTTGTTTCCTGCCTGCTAGCAGCTATCATGCATCATCCACACTCACACACACACACACACGCACATGCGCTTCCGTCCGTCATGTTGACCCGCCTGCCAAAACAGCAATGCACATCTGGACGACATTTTTCTTTGCTTGTTTGTGTGACACTTCGGTGACTTATGGCCTGTCTCCACCGTTCATGTTATCCTTAACAGCTGTCTCTATGTGATCCGCTTTAACCCACACCTCGTCGTTGCTCCCCACCTCCCCCCGACTGACGGACAGGACAGGTAACTTGTGGTTAAATTCCTCAGGATTAACAAGCGTCTTCCCAGCAGCCCTGTGTGGGGGCGCCGCTTTGTAGTAGCGACGGCTCCTAAACAGGCACATGAAGATGGAAAGAGCAGAGACAAAACAGTTTCAAAGAGGGATGGGATAGAGGGGGGGGGACTTCAGGAGAGCAGCGCCGCACGCTAGGTAGCCTTAAGCCTCCTGTTAACATTCCAAAACAGCACAATAACGGCGGTATCGGAGAAACAGACCACAGCGTGTCGGGGACAATGGAGGAAATGTTTCTGTTTTGGAAACTTAAGATTCCACGGCAACAAAGCAGCCTTTAAAGTAACACACCTGTCTTTATTATATCTGTGAGCGACCGATGTCCTTTTGTTGTAACTTGTCCCCTTGTGTCCTCCCTGGCAAGTTGACGGTTCTCCTTGGCTCTACCTTCTTCATGTCTCACTCTACAGGGTTATTTAAGTTTTTCTATAGTTATGCTGCTATAGGCTTAGACTGCTGTAGGACAATCTGACCACTTCTCTCTCTGCCACTTTCTTCCTTTGTCCGATGTGCTTTAGTTACCGTTATTTCAACCTTGTTAACCTTTTGTTTTCTCTTAGTGTTCTTCTCTACATATTAGCTACACCTGGTCTGGCGTTCTGTTAGCTGAGACAGCTTCTTGGAGGGGAACATGGGCTGAGATGCTGCTCTAAACTGCTATAAACTACAACTGCAGCTATAAACTCTTTTCTTTTCAGTATCCTCTGCATCTATTTTAGTTTTCTGTCTTTTCAAACCCCCAGTCGGTCGTGGCTGACGGCTGCTTGTACTGAGCCTGGTTCTGCTGGAGGTTTCTTCCTGTTAAAGGGGAGTTTTTCCTCTCCACTGTCGCTACATGCATGCTCAGTATGAGGGATTGCTGTAAACTCAACGACAACATTAGCCATTGTTTCGGTCTGCTGATTCCAGAGGAGTGAATTCTGTCAACGACTCGATGCAATCTCCTAGGGTTCCTCAGATCGGAAACTTTTTCAAACGGATTTGTAATGATGCATCTATGATTTTAATTGATGTTCTTATAAAGTGCCTTGAGACGACATCTGTTATAAATTGGTGCTATACAAATAAAGGGATTCTTCTTGATTCATGTCGCAGAGAGCCTGTCGGACCACGCGTCTGCGTTCAGCAGCCGGGCCAAGCAGCTGCACAGAAGGATGTGGTGGAGAGACATGAAGGTGGGGCGGGGCCGTTCCTACGATGTCTGCGTATCCAAACATCTGACAGGAGCTTCATGACGCTTCCAGCGCCTTGCAAAAGTGTTCCAACAGGCCAATTAACTCTGATACCCCCCGAATTTAACTCCATTGCAACCTGTTGCCTTCAGAGGTGTTTAAACTTTAACCTTTCACCAAGTTGGAAATGAAACCCAGCTAGCTGGAAACATTTTAAACCTCTCGAAATGTCAATGGCTGCATCATTTTCTTATGAATGTGTCGTTAACCTTTTTTTTCACGTTCCAATTATGATATTCTACCTGTGTTCCCATAGAATGAAGACTTTTGCAAGGCGCCGTATGTTGTGTTTTTTTTTTGTCCACAGTTGTTTTTGAGAGGAATGATTTGATTCCAGCGTCTTATTCCTCTAAACAGATGAAGATGATTATTGCGCTGGTGGTCGTTGCTCTGCTGCTGATCATTATCGGTGAGTAACGGATGTCGAGCTGAATTTAAAAATGTCCAGACACGTGGTTACCTCTCTCTCTCAATATGATGTTTCTCTTCCTGCTTTTCAGTCCCGGTAATCCTCCGATATCGTAAGTGACCCGTGAAGATGAGGCGGATCCTTCCTCCTCGTCCTCCTTGTTTCCCTCCTACCGTATCTTCTCATCTGGAACACAGTCCTGGCGAGGGCGGCGCCCGGGACTCTCTCCATACTATCCTCACCAAGTTTAGGTCTGAGATTAGACCTGATATCTATGGTCCTTAGTTCAGATCTTCCAGTCATATTGTGATGTGAGATCAGTTCTGAAGCTGGCTATGATCCCAGTTCCATCTCAGATGAAGGTTCGGCGACCAGGAGGAATCCAACAGACTGTCTCAGTTTTCTCCTGTAAATCTGCTGCTGCAGCCTCACCTAAAGAGGCCGTAACCTCCGGGCCGATGAAGCTCTGATGTCTTCTCGTGATTCCCCACATGTGCGTCTTAAACAGCAACAGGAGAGGTGGTTTAAAGGGAACACCTACCTAGTAAAAGCACATTTTTTTAATTCTCTCCTGCACGACGTGAGAAGACATCTGAGCCTCATCTGTGTTTTTTTAAATCATTTTCTGTTTGTTTTAAATCATGTTTTTCTTTTCTTTTTTTTAACTAAAAGGGAGATGAGATTTATCATTTGCTCTCAATCTGGTTAATGTGCAGAGAAAGAATCATGCAAAACCAAAAACATCCAGATTATGAATGTCTGTTTGCCGTTTTGTCCTCTGAAGCTCTCGATTCCTGCTCGACTGTGCAGACTTTATTAGATCACAACTCTTCAGGTTGTCATTCTACCCCCGAATGCCAATGGTTGTGTTTACTTTGAAGTTTTTTTATTATTATCATTATTATTGAATGTTTGCTTTTTGATGCTCTGTATGAATTCTGGTATTTGCTACTGAGGGGACCGTCGATCTCTGCACTGTTACGATTGCAGAATGAAGTCCTTATGTAATGTAAATGCACACCGTAGGCGTAGCTGGGACTCGTTACGGTCAACGTGGTAATTTGGTTATTATTATAGTTTTTTTGTTTAACTTATCTTAGCTGTAAATATTGATCCTGTAGAGATATTGTACAGTACTCTGTGGCATTGCATTGGAAGACTGTGATTCCTTTATTGCTCTGAAATAAAAAGTGATATTAAAGGGCACATTGTCTGGTTTGAAGTAGACGACCGGAATAAGAGGGAGGAGAGGGGACAGAGGCCAGGAATCAGGAAAAAGCGGATAAAGTAAAGGAATAAAAAATAAATGATGGCGTCCGTGAAGTTTTAAACATAGGTTAAGCGTCCACTCAGTTGCACAGCCTGCAAATTCCAGGGCTTTTATCTCCTCTCATTTATCCAACCGTTACTGGTTCGTGACTTTACTGGCATGGTGGAGTCCCCAGATGGCACTAAAGCTGGAGGGCCTGGAGCCCGTGAGGCCTTATTGCTCTGACAGACCCTCTGCTTTCTTCCTCCCAGCACCGCAGGCACGAACACACACACGGGCCGCAGCTACCCTACTGCAGGAACAGCGATTAAACAGGCCCCAGAAACAATTTGATGCTGTTGATGTATGGCGGCTGGCTGTTAGGGGTCACATCTGGTACCGATGCACTCCGCAGAGGCGACGGCTTAATTTATCCGCTCTTAAGTTGCAGCTGTAATCTGACGCTCATTGTTCAGATGGTGATTAGAGCAGCTATACAAACCCGGGTTGGAAACGTGCCTATAAAGTCACAGACGCTCCCAAGTAAACAGACCCTCATTCAGTTCCTAAAGTTTTATGTTCTGGCTCAACATGAAAATCTTTTGACCCTCAACACTTCCTAAATTTCAGTGCATTAGACGAGTGCAACAACCAGTGATAACTCTGATTCAAATGACCCGTATCAATGTAGAGATTAATTAAGCAATATCCGTTACTCTCTAGATCTTGAGGGTTTTTATGGTTTTTCTTACCATATTTATGAACAATCGTGGACCTAAAGAGATCTTAAATCAAGATTTGTGAGAACTGATGCTCTTTCACATCAAGAGGGCACAGATCAGGAGGCTTTGCAGTTTCCCAGCATGCCTCACTGGAAGGATACCCCAGAACACAGCCAGGATTGACTGGAAAGACTAGGTTTGTTCTGCTCTGGACGCACTTTCAGATCCCACAGTGTCATAACTGAGTGTGGAGTGACCAATTTACCTGAAAGTTTTGTTTGTGGACTGTTGGAGGAAACGAGAGCACCCAGACAGAAAATGCACATACACAAGGAGCTCTTTCGCCATGTACAAAAATTACTACTAAAATCAGTTCCCTTGTATATGCTTCTGTCAAATCTTAGGAAAACATCTTTCTTTTGTTTCTTTGTTTACTGTTTAACACTTTCTAGTCAGAGGAATAGCATCAATCCCCTTTCCGAGATGATTTCTAAACTCTTTTCTTGTGTGCATTGTGTTTCACACCTGAGTGTAACAAACCCATAAACTCCCAGAAGCCTCGACCACAAGCAGCTTCTTACTCTGTGCATTTTATTACCTTCGCACGGCGGCTCCCTTCCCGTCGCGTTCCTTTGAAAACAGTGAGTATGTTCTGCGTTTCTCCTTCCTGTCTTCATAGATTTTTCTTTTTCTTTTTTCATTAAATAAAAACTCAACGGCCCATGTGTTATTGTAAACAGTGAGTGTCACAAAATAGTGAACGCTTTCTAAATGGTAACATTTGTCATCGAACAAGCGGAGGGCATTGAACTCCTCTTGCCTTGGGTCACTACATAATTTTACTATAACCCCTAAACGAAACAGGTCTTTCTTCTTTCTGCCTTCACAAACACACCCACACTGGCGGCAGAAGATGTTTTTGATCCTTCAGCGAGGATGACCTCAGATTCCAGGCATAGTGATGGTTATGTGAGTCACATAAAACTGAGTGGGTTTTAACAGGAGAGGACAGTGGACAATGTCCCAACCGGCATTAAAGAGCCTAGCCTTTGACACTGATGTAAAAGTCCCCCAGTCTATTAAATTTTACTGCACACGTTACAATAAAGTTGGGATAAAATATGAATATGGTCACGCACCTGACGATATCATAAAGCTGGGAAAGGAGCAGGATTAGAGGTACTTTAGCTGTCTAAAAAGGTCTTTGCAGTGGAAAATAATGTGTACCAAAAACGACAATTTTAAAAGGTCATCAATTTAAAGTGAATAATTTTGCACTTACTTTACAACGATTTATCTTAAAGGGAAATTAAATGCTGTTGTCATCAAAGTGTGCAATGATGCTGTGGGAGGAAGCATCTCCAGTGGCAATTTTACAATCTTAACAAGCCTGGATGACAACATCAGTTCTTGGCAAGCTCCGCTAATCCAACTCATTTGCTGTTACTGCTCCTAGATACATTTATGTCTGGCTTTGTATTTAGAATATGTATGAAGAGAAGAGACTGATTGAACTTCCTTCTTAACTCTCTTCTTTTTGGTACGGCTCTGCATCCACCAAGCCTCCTTTTCAACTCCTTTGGTCATTAAATTCACAATTTGGTTAATATCTGTGCTTTTTGGAGGCTTGTCATCTGCTTTTAGTTCAACGGGTCCTTGTTGGAAAGTAGAAGCAAAAAAATCCTTCTAGCCGCTCGGCCTCCAAAACCAGAAGAATCGACCATCATGCCTCCGCCCCCCCCCCCAAAAAAAAAAAATGACGTGAACAAAAGTCTACAAGAGGAACAAATAAAATGTGACCGTCACCATGAATCTTTCATTCCCACAATTGTAATTTTAGCTGAAAAAACAACAAACAAACAAAAATGTTCCAGTCATACTTTCTCAATCCCACCGATGTCTTAAGAACACCTCTTTTTATTGCAGCAAGTGTGTTTGTTCCCATCCTCCAATGTATATTTTATCCTCTCATAATTTTATTCAGACTTTGACTTATATCAAACTCTTAAAATATACAACTTAGAACTCACAATAATATTTCTTTTTTATTTGAAAGAACTAATTGGGCCAATTTCATTTGTTACCTTCACAGTTTTTTTTTTATCGGCTAGATCTGCCGCTCTAAAGGCTCACTTAATATAATAAAATATACAGAATTTTTCTGCAAATTTGGTCCCAACAAAGATCTCCTCTTGCCCCCTATGTTGTTGAAGCTGCATTTGTCAGGTAATATTTTAAAAAGTGCTTACATTTTCATCTTTTACATCATTCAGGGCCTTCGCAAACCAGACATGAAACGTGGATCAGAACCAGGCAGGTCAGCAGACATGGATGGATGAAGTTTGAAGACGCAATAGAAAGGAAAAAGTGAAAACGTGACTACAGGAGACAGAATATGCATGTGTAATCTCAGAGCTGTGAAATACGGGGCCTGTTTGTGAATATGCAAACCTGTGAGAAATAAAAAGCCCTCGCTCCAGCGTTCCAGGTACCGTGTTAAATTCAGGCGACAGGAGAGCAGGTGGGCTTGAAATGTCAACATTATTTAAAACGCAAACACGTATAAACTCAACGCATAGCAGACAGCCCGTAGAGTCTGAAGCATGGACTCACATGCATTTTCTTCACACCTTAGAGCCAGAGTCAGTGAGGGGGGGGGACACACTGTGTGCTGGGGTCAGCGTCAGATATACAGTCCCTAGTAAGGAGACACCGGCTCCTCCAGAGATGACTGAGTCCAGCAGGGATCTCATCTGGCCCCCCCATGTTGGACCCAAACCTTAAAGGCTTAGACGAAACAAGGTTCTGTTGGAAGGTTTTAGGCAGCAATGCTAACGATTATTTGCAGCTGATGTGGAGGATGTGGAGATGAAGAAAGTCAATCAGACTGACAAACATGTTTCGGTTCAAAAACAATTCGGGCAGGAAATATCGTTTATAGTGTAACACACTTAACTTGCTGTTAGTTTCGGCTTCTGGAAACAATTCCATCTTTTTTTTGATGTTGTTTTTTTTTACCAATTAATGAAGCCAAATTAGTAATTTACTGCATGTGTGATATTAAATACTCATAAAAGTTTAATAAACCCTCACTGCAGCCTTTTCTGTAATTCTGTAATAGATAGGATATAAAAAATCATGAGATCAGAGGGACAGACTTAGCTTAAGTTCAAAATCCTGTTTTTAGTCCTTCCATCTGCCTCTCTATACCTTTTCCTTCCCACCTCTCTCCTCCCTCCTTTCCTATCACCTCTCCTCGGCTCTCCTCCCTGTTTTCCCTCCTTGTGTCCCCTCCAGTCCGTATAAATATCTGAGTGCGACTAGGTCCTGCTCAGTGTAGCAAAGCTGCTCATGGAAGAGAGAGCAAGACAACAAAGGGAGAGGGGACACTGACGGGAAAAATAAGAGAGAAATCCCAGAGTTAAAACTGGAAAAGAGTTTGGATTAAAAACCACTTTGCACCAGAACAGAAGTTTGGACAGAGGGAGAAAAAGACTTAAGATATTAGTGTAAATTGTGCAGGGGTGTCTGAAATATGTTCTTCCTCTTCTTGCTGTGCACAAGTGGCTTCCTGCTGCGAGGAAATGCCCAAGACAGAGCCTCTATCTGGAGGGGGAATGACCGGACCGGGCAATGCCAGTACCACTTTACCGTTCCCAGTCCCACGGAGGCCACCTGCCCACAGACCGGAGGTCCAGAGTTGGAGGGCTTGAAGGCCAGACTTGGCGTGCTGGAGGCACTGGTGTCCCAGCTCAGTGGCATGGACGTTCAGCCACGAGGAGGTCACCAGGGGGTCATCGCCAGACCCCAGCCCGAGCTTCAGGAGGCACTCAACAGGGCTGTGGGAGAGAGGGACCTGCTGCAAGGGGAGAAAGAGAGACTGGAGAGAGAGCTGAAGACACTTCAGGTGAGGATGGAGGAGATGAGGAGGGAGACAGAGAGGCTGAGGAGCAGACCCTGTCTCTCCCAGAGCCCGGTGGCGCCACCCATCTCCACCCAGCAGGACCGGGGCCGAGGCAGGTCTGTTGCTGGTAAGAGATAAAGCAAAATATTTTAAATACTGATAGATACAGCTAGAAAACTGTACCCTAGAACTCACTTATCATTTTAAAAATATCCCCTTTTCGATTTTCTATTTTTACATTTCATTATCCACAATCATTTTTTCCCTCGCCAATCATAACTAGGCTTCTAATGGCAAATGTATTGTTTTGACGCATGTATTCATGACAACTGTTTCATTATAACAAATGTTCAAGACATCTACCTCTTTTTACATTACCAAACATAACTCATTTGAATCTGATATGTCTGAGATCAACCACTTTTCTCATAAAACCTCCTGTATCAAAACCCTTACAGTCTCTTCAGTTTTACTCCAACTCTGTGATGGCTCTGAACTACTTCTGATTTAAAAAAAAAGTTTGCAAGGGTTTAGCCTGCTGAACATATTATTTATTGCATTTCCTAATTGAATTTATACACTGAATAAAAACTGTTTTACATGTCTTACCTTAGTTAGACTTAAATGCACTAGAGTAAACATCTTCTGATTGAAAATTTGTTCTTGTTCATGTCAAAGTCATCAGTATAGTTTGTCAGTGTAACAATAGTACTATTTGGGTATTTTATCATAGGCACCTCAACAGCAGAAAGGATCATTTCTGACTTTCATTTGTTAAATCAGGCTTTAAATAACCTCCTTTTTTTAATCATCACAAATATTTTTGTGAGTTTCTGTTTGCGAGGTAATGTTTTGGTTGCCCCATTATACTGCAGAGACCCCCAGCTCAGGTTTCTCTGCCCCTCGTCCGGTCTTCCTGCCTTGCTTTTAGAAACGCTGGAAGGCAGCCACAGCGGATCAGTTTTATGTTTATGGGCAGATCCTGCTGTCTTCATGGCTGGTGTTTCCCCAACAGCATGGCGAGAAACGTGCGCAGAGTAAAAGGAGAAGGAACCGTGTTGAAGCACTAAGATATCAGTCTGTTTTTTTAAGACGTGCCCCAGTGCAAATTCGTATGCGTCCAGTCCTTTACTTCCCAGTTAAGCATCTCCCCTGTTTACCCACCTGGAATTCTGCATCGTTTGCTTTTAACATCTACATATCCTGGAGCGATAAATCTTTCCCTTCCTTCAAAACCCTCTCCACTCCCTCTGCTTCAGGAGACTTGTATATCCCCTCATCCTCTCAGTTCTGGGAGGAGCTCCTAATGTTTTTCACCCGTAGACTGAAATACACAGGAAGGGCCCTCTAAGGGTGACGGGCAGATGCCGAATAGATCATGCTCGGAGCGAGACTTGCAGAGCGAGAACATAACTCAAACCTTTTTGGCAGGTTTGTAAAGTAAGAGTGAAACCCTTGACAGGAGATCTTTTTTATTGCTCACAAGTCCCACACTCTTAGTGACCTTTTTAAATACTTAAAATATACGAGCTGATGTTCAATAATTGTTTTGATCTAAAGAAAAGGTTTTAAATACAATTTATAGCTGAAGTGGAAACAGCATTAATCTCTTTCAAATAAGAGCTGCCTTGAGGTTGATCAAATTTGAATAAAGTTAAAGTCTGATATGTTTCAGCGACAAAACTATTCACTGTTCAAAACTATTCACTGTTTAAAACTATTCACAACCCTGAACTTTTTTTCCAAATTCTCTAAAAATCTGAGTATTTAATTACAGATGTTATTCATGGTAGACTAACCGGAATTTACTGTAAAATAAGTTGAAATTTGAGATGTGCAGAGTGAATCTGTTTTAAGTCCTTTCATGAAAATCTGTGAAACCAAATCATGGAGAGGTTTGAAACAAGCTTTGAGCTGTTCAAGCCTTAATGTAAACATGAAAATAGTGTTGTGCAAGTCCAGAAACCTACCAACCAATGTCTGTACATCTAGACTAACAGGCAGGCAAAGGAGACTATTCAAGAGTCAAGAATCAGTTTATTTAAAAACACGGCACCTTACAAGAAAAGCAATTGAAATCATCGATACATCATCAGTAAAAAAAAAAAAAACTTTCAATATGAGGAAACTCAGCAAATTGCATCGAGTCATTGACTTGTAGCATTCACTCCTCAGGAGTCAGCACACCGAAACCATGGCTTGTGTTGTTGTTGACTTTACAGCAATCCCTCATTCATCAGGGAGATTGTGTTTGACAGGGTAGATATCTCACTGTAGTTATTTTGTGAGGTAAACAAGCTAAAAATAAAATAAAATAAAAAAAAGGACAAAGGAACTAGATCTTGCTGACGGGATGAAATTTGGAGTGAAAAACTAAATATTTAAAGAAGTGAAATTGCTTTCCAGAGGTAACCATATCCTTTAAACTATATCAGATTTCTTCCCAATACATTCACAAACTATATATTATTTGGATTATTTGGACTTTACATGATAGACCAACACAAAGTAGTTCAGAAAGTTTAAGAAAAACTGAAAATGTTACTTGTTTTAATTTTAATTTAGTTGTAGCTCACATTTGTATTCAGCTCCTTTCAGTCGGATTTCCTAAAAATAAAACCAAGTCTCCTTTTTAAGAGTCCCATAATTGGACACGGCAGGTATAGGTACTGCACAAATTCCCAATTAATACAATCTGAGGCAATCTAATATATTAAATGTATCATCAAATAGATCCATTCGTTCAGATTTATTTAGACAGATTACATTTGCTCCACTTCAGCTATTTGGGCTACATAAAAAATGACAGGTAGGGTTAGGGTAGAAAACTAACACTGCACATAACCTTGCATGCATGATCTTCATGGTAAAACATGGCAGGGACGGCATCATGCTGTGGGAGTCGCTATTTTTGGCAAAGACAAAAAAAAGAAGAAGAGACATGGAGCTAAATGATACACAAAACCCTCAAGACCGTGGTGGAGGTTCAACATTAGAAGATCTTAGTCCACGTTTGAAGTTTCTTTTGGGTAGAAAGTACATTATGTCTTGTTAAGGTAATCTGCAAACTCAGAACCAACCTGAGGCGTTTAGATCCCCGCTGTCCTCAGAGCCACAGACACAAACAATCCAAACGATTGTCCTCGACAATAATCACATATCACTCCGCTGCAATGTGCTTGTGTGTTTAGGCTCCAATCAGATGACCCACGTCATGACGAGGCCCAACCGTCAGGGCGACAGCAGCAACATCAGAGGTGAGATCGGTTTTCTGCTGAACGTTCCCCGTCTAACAGAGTTTTTTTAATCCATAGTTGTTGTTTTTCCTTACGTGTTCAGACTCAGCCTGGCCGTACGGAGCTTTGGGCTTTCAGGAGCTGAAGTCGGAGGTGAACGAAGTTCCTGCTCCTGACAGCAATATCAACAACACAGGTTTCTATCTTCAGCCTGAAAATCAGCTTTTTGCTTCAACCACCGAACCGGTGGTTGAAGTTTCCATAAAAAGCCAAAAACGAATCAGAAATTTCAACACAAGCAAGTTTCATCCTCCATTTGTGCAAACATGACACTCATCCCTGTCGCAGGCAGCCTCAAAGCAAATACTGCTATTAATACTGAGGCACTTGGGGTGAGAATACCGCAGTCGTGCCAAACTGTCGGTGTGAGCGGCCCTCCGAGGTTCATGTTTGCCTCATAAATGAAGAGGGAAAGCACCTTTAACGAGGCTTTCATTTAACATAGTTGTTAAACCCCTTGCCTGGCTGGGTTCCCCACACCTCACCATGTCTCTGAGGCTCTCCCAGCGTGTTTGATTCTGTGGGAGAACGTTAAAATGCAAGTAGAGACAACATGGTGCATCATCCCGTCTTATTTTAGGGCCTCAGAGGCAACATAGTAATGGGTGTATTTATAAGACGTACTCCTATCTAATGTGAAATCTGGGGATACATCCGGAACCTGAGAGGAAGGCTGTATTTTAGGAGAATATAAATGAAGCCCTGGGTGAGTTGCGTCAGCCTCCAACCTCCCAACAGTGGGGACTCAGACAAAACCAAACAGTTGTGTTAGCTCCCCAACAGTTCGTTCGAGGCCTTAACACATATAAAGGTTAGAAACCTCAGAATTTTGGTGATCAGAGATCAGCTAGTTCTGATCAAGTTGTGGGTTTCAGTATTTGTTGGATTCTTGACGTCTAGATTCATATCTTCTGCTTTCCAGATTCAAATTCAAATAAACATAAGTGAACATCTCAAAGCTTTGACACGCCTGTGTGAAATACAACTTGATTTATCTGTAATTGTGTTGACTGTCTTAAGACCATATGTTGGTAAATCTCTCACGTCTGGCATTCCTGGTTGTAGGATGTGGGGAGCTGATTTCTGTGGGTGAGCCGGTCACTCACAGGAGAGCGGACAACATCGCTGGTAAATACGGTGTTTGGATGCAGGATCCCGAGGCCGTGTCGCCCTACGGACCCAGCATGCTCTGGCGCATCGATACAATCGGCACCGAGGTCAGGCAGCTGTACGGGTACGACGACATGGAGCAGCTCGCCAAAGGATTCCCATCCAAGGTGGGCGCTGATGGGAATTATTGTGATGGGGAAAGTATTATGAATTGACCACAAAGTGTCTGACAAATTACCAGAACCAGCTAAGTGCTATGGGTGCTGCCACTCTGCAGGGGCTGCAGAGATCCACATATTAAGCTGTAGAATCAATGATAAGGACACCTGACGGTTGTAAACTCCACAAATCTGGGCTGAAATGCCATAATCTGGTTTAAATTGGGTCACATGCAGAATGCTACACACATCGCCGTGAGCCAACACTCCAGTGAAACATGGTGGTGGCGGCATCATGGTGGTGCTGTGAACCCGAATCCTCCTAGAAAACCTGTTAACGGTCATCTGAGAGTCACCTTCACACGGGACAGCGATCTTTAACATGAACGAGTATCAGTTTCTTCTGCATCTATTTTAGTTTTCTGTCTCTTCAAACCCCCAGTCTGTTGTGGTAGACGGCTGCTTGTACTGAGCCTGGTTCTGCTGGAGGTTTCTTCCTGTTAAAGCGGAGTTTTTCCTCTCCACTGTCGCTACATGCATGCTCAGTATGAGGGATTGCTGTAAAGTCGACGACAACACAAGCCATTGTTTCTGTCTGCTGATTCCAGAGGAGTGAATGCTGCAAGTCAATGACTCGATGCAATCTCCTGGGGTTCCTTAGATTGGAAACTTTTTCAAATTGATTTGTTTATGATGTATCTTTGATTTTAATTTATTTTCTTCTGAAGCGCCTTGAGACGACACCTGTTGTAAATTGCCGCTATATAAACAAACTGATTCTCGATTCTTTATCTGATGTAACTTGACATATTTTGTATAGAAGAATGAACAAACATGTTCCTAAATCTGTGGCGGTGGTTTACTGAAAACCAGCAGCGAAAATGTCTTCAAACCCTGTAAATCTGAAGCACCGGGTCAGAATAAAATGTAAATAGAAATGCAAGCTTGACTCTCATGGGATTGTTCTGCAAAGCGTTTGAAAACCAACCAACCAATTTAATGCATGAAATCCCAATAAAACCTTATTTTGATTGAGTTTGTAGTCTCAGATCAGTCTGACTTAGTGTCTCTTGTTCTGCTCCAACAGGTCCTGCTGCTGTTGGACCCCCTAGAAAGCACCGGGGCCACGATGTACCGAGGGTCCCTGTACTACCAGAGACGGCTCAGCCGCACTCTCATCCGCTACGACCTGGCGGCCGAGCACGTCGCCGCCCGTCGTGAGCTCCCCCACGCCGGCTTCCACGGCCAGTTCCCTTACTCCTGGGGGGGCTACACGGACATCGACCTGTCCGTCGATGAGAAGGGGCTGTGGGCCGTCTACTCCACCAACAAGGCTCAGGGGGCCATCGTGATCTCCAAGCTGGACCCACACAGTCTGGAGGTGAAGAGGAGCTGGGAGACCAACATCAGGAAGGCGTCCGTGGCCAACTCCTTCATCATCTGCGGGAGGCTGCACACCGTGGCGAGCTACGCAGCCCCTGACACCACCATTAACCACGTGTACGACACAGAGAGCGGTCAAGGGAAGGCGGTCTCCATCCCCTTCAAGAACAAGTACGGCTACAACAGCATGGTCGACTACAGCCTGGCCCAGAGGAAGCTGTTTGCGTGGGACAACTTCCACCTGGTGTCCTACGACCTCCGGCTGGGTCGTCAGCAAGCTAACTGATAGTGCCAAGGAGGACTGTCGTAAAAAGGGACGTTAGCTCACCTGTCCCTTCTTCAAAGACTCACAGCTTTAGATCATGTGACCGGTAGCTGGAAAACCAATATGCCCACAGTTAGTCAGTCAGGCAACCTGTTGAAGAAACTAAATCCTTCTTCAATAAGTCAAGACGACTTAAACATTTGAGAAAATCTGTGTTTATTAGTCTGCTAAAGCGTTCTTTTTACTTTAAAGAAGGTATTAAAAACTCAACTCGCCTGAAAAAAACCCAAATGTTTGTTTTGGTGGAGGTATGCTCATATTTTAGAGCATCCTGATTTACAATCTAGAGAATTTCATATACAGTAATTTACTAATGGGAATGGGACAAAATGTGGCCCTTTTTTCTTTCCATAGAAAGGTAACATCATCAGTCCACCTGTAGGAAAACCACCAAGAAACATGAGAGACCTGATGCCCCCGTCTCACAGCTTTTTCCCCAATATTGTTTTCAGAGGAATTATTTTTGTACCGCCTTTAATCCTTGTGTGACTTTGTTGCCCCCCCTCCCCATATAAAGCTATATGTTTGTGAAATAAACCACGAGTCAGTTTAACAAAAAACATTTTAAAAAATTTAAAAATATATGACTCATTTCCTTCAGTAACCTTTTAAATGCAAACTCCTGTGGTTTTTTAACATGCTCTGCATCCGTCACCTAAACTGCTCCCATACAGCATGTATTGAATATCTGCATGTATTTGCACAGTGTAGTCAACATGTGTATAAAGTGACCATGAAATAAATTATACTGACAGAACTTTCTTTTAATTTATCATTTTTTTAAAGAGATGTGTAGAAGGAGTGAGCAAGTGGCTTCAAAGCTGGATTGATCAAAACTAGAATTACGTTTGGTGAGCAGGTTTGAAGATGCTGGATCGAAAGGTGAGAAACGCATGAACAATTTAACATTTCCAGGTAGAAGGCGTCAGCAATAAGAGCATTTAGTTTCCTGAATGCTTTTATACGCCTCCATGAAGCATCTTCTAAATTATCAACGCTTTGCTGCAGAATACTTGGCTCTTTCCATAGAAACTAGTACGCAGTTTTTTTTTTTATATAAGAAATCTCAATTATCTTCAGAAGGTACTGCTTGCTTTTACAGAAATTAGAAAATTGGGAAGAAAATGAGTTTTAAACCTAATTTAATATTTTTAGACCACATGAAATTATATTTCACTACTAATCAATAGTAATTATTTCTGTAATCAGACTTTAAACGCCAAACCTGGATAGTTGAGAAAATTGAAGGATGGAAAACGAGACGGAACAATATGAAGAAGCAGGTTAAAGAAAATGGGACAGGAAGGTTAAGGAGGAATGGAGAGACGGCAAGAAATAGAATAGACGAGAAAAAGACAAGAAACTAAAGAAAGATGGAAGACAGCAAAAAGGAAGGTGGGATGAAAGGAGACTACTTCTCTTCAACTGGATCAGAAACAAACAGAAACCCATTTCCATCCTCTTTATGTTTGGCATTCTTACTCTGGCCGTGTATTACTACGCGGTAGCTTTATATTGAGGTCAGCAGCATTACTTTTCCTTCCCTGTGAGACATTGAAGGCCTTCAGGTCTCTGGGTAGAGGACTAAAAGGCGGAATCCGATAGAATGATGTTCTAGTGGCACCTTGTGGCCAAAGATGTTTGAGGAAAAACATCACAAAAACCTCAACGGTATATTATTATTTTTTATTAGTTTCTGTAACCAAACCAAGAGAACGTAAATAAGACCGTACACATCTTAATACAGTGATGAAACCCCTGTACAACAAAAAAACAAAAAAGTCATCACCCACCCTCCCTCCCTCCCTCTTCTACTCTCCAAATACAGGAGTCTCCCTCCAGCTAGGGGAGATGTGAGGAACATCCCTCGCCATCTTGGGGGTGCGTTACTACTGTACATTTCTCAAGGACCCTCCGTCTCTGCAGCTCCAAGATGAGAGCGTCGCTGCTGGGGGGGGGGGGGAGAAGGACAGCGAGCGCGAGTGAGGCAGAGAAAAGAAAACAGCACTGACCGCTCCCATTAAAGAAAACTCGAGCGTCATTCTGAACGACCCCTCTAGTATTTGTGGCTTTCAGTCTCTTTCCTCGGTCTTCGTCCTGCTCCTTCTTGTTACGAAGGTAAACATGCACGCATAAAAAAAACAAAAACCTTTTCTCTAAACAGCCCCCCTGTTCCTGCTAAAATACTAGCTAAGGGCACTGAAATCAGTCATTAGCAGCAGCTCTGAACGCTTTTATTTTTATTGTTGTTTTTCTTACAGTGATGTGGGGGTACAAGTATTCGTGTGGCAACACTGGGATGGGTGTGAAAGCAGTGCAACGTGAGACGAACGCCGTAAAATAAGTGACCCTGCGTCGTCCCCCCCCCCCCCAGCTCAAACCTGTGGCCGCGCTCCGAACTGCTGCGGCGGGAAACGCCGTTAAAAAAAAACCCGAACGCGCCCTCGCACACGAGCGCTTCTCAGGCAAGGAGATGAGCGATGAAGGCGGGAGCGAAGGCTCACACGCAGCCCTGTGATTTCATGCAGCACATGTTCCAATCTTGTGGCCATTTTTTTATTTATTTCCAGGGTTAGTTATGACTAGTCAAAAGAAAAGACGAAAAACAAAAAAAGGTGTGCTTCAATAAACGATATCTTAAGAAAACAAATTTGATTTATTTATTCTTTTGTAAACAAAAACATTTCTCCTATAATATTTCTCGAGCTACTAGGGTGGGCGGGCGGGGGAACTAAAATTAACACTAAAAATGAATAACTCAGCAGCAATTCTGGGATTTCTCTCTCTTAACTCTCAGACGATGGATTTTTATGGAACAAGTTGAGCAGCAATTTATTTTTTTTAATCAGCGTCTAAGTTTGATGAAAGTCGCCCCACCTGCAGCAAGGCAAGGCAGGGAGAGAGGGGGAAGTCATATACGCCTGTATATGACGATCTGTTTGTTGCATTACCACCCGGACCTCCGCCCGGTTCATCCTCCCACCCCCCCTCTGTCTTCCAGGGCTGATATGAGGCTGAGATTGCGTGATTGTGATTGAGTCTCTTAGATCCAGATATTTAGTCGTCTCAATGGGGCTACGAGCCCTTTACTTGCCCTCTTCTGGTTTGATGGCCTGGGGTTTTATAGGGCCAGTTCGAATGGGCTTGGCCGTGGATACGGGGGCTTTGTCGTCGTCCGGGCGTTCCCCACCTGCCTGGTGGTTCGAAGCCAAAGGGTCGAGCGGCGCTTTCCCTCCCTGATCGAGCCGAGGAGGCTTGCCGACTTGTGGCGCCTTCAGCTGCTCTGAGAAGAACTTGTGAGTGGACTGAAGGACCTCGGCGCGCTGTTTTGCCTTTAAAGAAACGGAGAAAAATGACCAACCCATCCTGACGACATCGACCGACGCCATGATGCATCAGAGAAAGCAGCACCAACCCTCACCTTCAGGTCCTGCTCAGCCTTCAGAGCCGCCTGCGTGCCTCTGGGCAGAAGGGAAGAACCGACCGGCCCTCGAGGAGGATGCTGACCGTGCTGCAGGTGCTGAGGTCGAGGGTGAGGCATGAGGCCCCCACTCAGGTTGGGTGAAATGGGCGGACCCATGGGAGAGCGCTGGACGCCTCCGCCGAAGGAGTTCGCATGTGGAGGGCGAACCAGAGGAGAGACGATGCTGGGCTGAGACAGAATCTAAAAGAGGAGCAAAGGACAAACATTAGGGAAGCTCGTCCGGTCCGCTGGCTGAAAGAAGGCTACCAGACATTTCTCTAGTTTACAAAGTCATGGGTTAAAACATACAACAACTGCAGAAAGCTATCAGCTCCATTTCTGTATGGCAGACTCCATGGTTCTCTACTGCCAAAGCTAATTATCTGGCTATTTGCTAAGCTTGTTTTACTTGCTACGTCATGTTATGCACAATAAGAATATCGATTTAGAGCCTCCTAACTTTTTAATAGTGTTTGTTTTACATGCTTTATTTGCCAATCGCAGAGTACTACTTTTAATGACCATTACAGCACATTTGATGGCACTGATGCTAAAGTGGATAGAAAAATTTATGTAATGGTACAAAACAAATCAAATAATCTTAAAGATTATTGAGCAATTTTAGAAAAATTTGTTTTTTAGGATATCATGCATCTCTACGATCAAACCCTCAGTTTTTCCACTATCCTCTCCTCTCGTTTACAGATTTTTGCAGGCACATGTTAAATAAGCACAGCATTAACAGAAAGAAATATGTATGATGATATATAATCCGTTACCTGTGGATTGAACTGGCCGGCGAAATGCTGCGTCATTCTCATGCCTGCAGAGCCAGGCTGGAACTGCTTCTGGTAGAGCATGCTGTTCATCTTACTGGACTGGCTACTGGGAGAAATGGAGCTAGCCCTGCAGCATGCAGACAGAAAACCATTATACAGGCGCAAATGAGAAGACAAAAGCAGAGGGGCTTTCAGGGGTTCAGAGGAGAGAAGATTTTAGCGAGCTAGGTTAGGACTGGTGTAATGTTTCACTTCCCTAGTTTTGGTTCAAGCCTGTATAGAAAGCATTAGTATTAATGTTGTCTATTTTATCCAACCTACACTTTTAATATGCCTTCACATAACTAAATTGCATGCAAGTATTCCTTTATTAAGCATGATTCTGGCCGGAGAAGTCGATGCTACAGATTCACAGAGAAATAAAGATGATTACCTGTAAGGACTGGAGGTGGGTGTGGTGCTCCTGCCGCTGACTGTCGGAGTCCCGGGCTTCACATCCATCCCACTGCCAAAGAGCTTCAGATCCATTTCCATCTGTTACAAGAAAGAAAAACAAAAAAACAGCAAAAAACAATCCTGATAAACCTGCTGTCAAAACTCCAAACCCGCGTAAAGACAGGCATGCCTTTGCAGAACAGCACCTTGCTGGTTGGAGGCTGCATCATGTTATGGCTGGGACCCATGATGCCTCGGTAGGGCTGAGAAACCGGGGGCTGCCGGCTGATGTTGGGAGGCTGGTTTTGGGAGGGAGTGGGAGGCAGCGCCAGCAACGGCTGACCTGCCCCCGAACCAAAGTTTGACAGCGACAGCTGGGAGCCGGGCATCGGGACGGTCACCTTGAGAAAAAGACGAGTAAATAACTGAACTGACGCAAAATATAGCTCCTCGTCTTACGTGAACGGATCCGTCTACTGGGTCCACAATACCTGCTGCATTGCAGAGCTGGGAGACTGAGTGCTGCTGTAGTAGCTACTCTGGCCATGCTGCTGCACCTGCCCCGAGTACATGTTGGAATGCTGATTCATCCCCTGTCGAGCCTGAGCAGAAAGCAGCGTTGCATGCTTCATGTGGGTTAACATGGCAGTACACAGCTGAGGAGTCTAAGGAGCGGCACGTGACGGCAGAGCGCTGCGTTTACCTGCAGAAGGTGCGTGTCGATGAGCTGCGACGCTCCCATCCCCGAGGGCTGGTTGAGTTGCGGCTCAAACAGAATGGGAATGTGCTGGGTGGAGGAGGGCTGCTGATACGCCAGACTGGACTGAGGCTTGCCCAGCTCGGGGCCTTGCACGCCGGGGTAGCTGTGCAGCGACGGCCCCGACAGCATCATCGACGCCTGTGACAGGCTGCCCTGCATGAACGCCTGCTGCGACCTGAGAGAGGACAGACCAGAAGGATCAGACGACAGAAGCTACGGCATCTAGAAATGGCTGCTAAAGGCTGATTGGTTTGACCTGTAGGGCTGAAGTGAAGAGCTGAACAGGTCCTGCGGCTGGGAGACGGATGGACCGGTGCCAAGTCCGAGCTGAGCTTGGTGGGTGTGTTGGTGTTGGTGTTGAGGCTGGCCTTGCAGTGGGGCGTATATGGGAATGGGAATCTGCTGCACTGCTGTTTGCTGCACGGCATGGAAACGAGGATTTAACGCATGTAGAGTGTAAAGTACTGATCGATTTAATAGATTATTAAAATTGTTGACAACTAATTTAACCATCAATTAGTTGGTTTACAATCACGTTTTAACATGTTATATCTACGGTCAATATGTGGCAGTAATGAGCTAGCTAACGGTTTGATCCACTGGTGGAGCAGTAGAGGAAGAAATCAGCCTTGTTTTGCTATCACATGGCTCAGGCGGCATAAACACATTTGCCCTGTACAAGATGGCGGAGCGAGAAAATATATGGTAGTCTCTTTAATTGAACATATGAGACGAAAATATGTTTAACAGGAGAGGAAGAGCCGGCGCGGTACCATGACTGATTTCTAATAAGATAAGCTAAATACAGTCAATGTATTACGTTAATTAGAGAATATATTAACAATGAATCATATTTTAATAGTGCTTACGATTTAGATGATCGCCAACGATATTTCCACTAAACATTCAAGCTCTGGCACAGTGCCTGCATCTCTAATCACAGGTTCCCAACCAGAAGTCTCAAACTGCCAAATTAACCAGCGCGCAGTCAGAAACGCTTCAAAACGGGTCCACATCCATTGTCTGGATTTAGGCCAAGAGACATTAAACAGGAGGAAGTTTTATGCACAGAGTGCAGCAGAGTTGTGTCTGCACCACAGAATAACACAACTAACTTGTTAAACCACTTGAAGAAACATCACAGGCATAAATAAGAGCAATGCATGAACGCTAAAGCTAACTCACAAAATCCCCGTCCGTGTCCAGCAGCAATCTAGACAACCATTACAGCAACGCTGCACCGGGCAACACTAATGTAGATAGACCCTGGTCTTTGCTGTACAAGGTCCTACATTTTTCCGTTTTCGTTGAAGTTGTACTTTGAGATTGCACTCTGCAATAACATGTTCAATCGGTCTTTTAAATTTGAAAGTATTGGATACTTTTTTTGGATTATTTATATTCTATTTTAATTTAAAGTTTAATTTTTTATAAAACAAAATAGTTGCTACATTGTAATTGCTGGTGCAATAAAAATACGTTTTTCCAAACATAACGAATAATCATGATTAATAATCGTGATTACAACATTGATCAAACATAATCGTGTTTACTATTTTAGTCATAATAGTGCAGCACTTAATATTAATTTAGAGTTGCATGTGTGCAGAAAACAAGATGCTGACCCCACACTTAGAAACTCTGTTGTACTCATGCTGGTAGAGACAGAAGTTCATATTTATAAAAATAAGGTCCAACTAAGTCAGCCTCCTGCTGAACATTCACAATGAAGGTGAAATAAAATGTGAATTTAAATGTACAGCATAATGAGAGATTTTTTTTAATATGCTGTACACTGTTGGTTGCATTTAATTACAACTCATTTTTGTATTTTTTGCCTAAAAATTAACAAATATTTGTTCCTTTTAAACAAAGTTAAGTAAATAGCAGTGAACGCCACAATTCTCTTGTCTTTTCCTTTTTCTTGATAAATTTTTTTAATAGCTTATACGGGAAAGTGAATGCTAAATAAATTAATGATAAGAAGCAATTAATCGTAAAAATATTCGACAGATTAAAATAGTCGTTAGTTGAAGCTCTATAATGATGAAATCACACCTGGGAGAGGCCAGGCTGGTAGCCTTGCTGCTGCGCCAGTGACTGAGCCAGTCGAGGGTGCGGGGAACTGAAGAGGTGGCTAGTGTCCATGTAGAAGGCTGGAATCTGAGCTGCAGAACCTGATAGGGTAACCACATGGTTAAAACACTAAATATCACACGACACTGACAGGAGAAAAACCCCATTCAATTCAGCATCGGTAATTTCCCTCACCTGCTGCAGCCTGGGAAACGTACACCTGTGGGGTCTGTTGTTGCTGCTGGGGCAGGAGGGGAGGCACGCAGCCGAGCTGGGAGAAGCTGTTGCTACTGCTGCTGCTGGTGGAGGAGGACAGGCTTCCAACCTGGAGCTGCTGCGGTTTCACCTTACAGATGTTGGGCGGGTCGGACGCCGTGGTCGTCTTCGTGCTGAGAGATGATGTGGTGTACGTACCAGAACCTGCTGGGGGGGGGGGAACAGTGGCTTAATTCAACTGAAAGACGTAAGATTTATTCCCTGCTGGCATCGACAAAGAAGGAGAGAACCATGCATTTACTTCAATAAACTTTGTGAACGCAATATCAGTGCTAGTAATATAAATATTGTGACTATTTTGCTGATATGTTTTTAGAGTTCAGAAGTTGTATTTGTCATGCTGATGGAAGGACACAAATGCTCCAAAATCATAGGAGTGCTAAAGGAATTAGGGTGCAGACTTGGACTAGGCCGTTCCAACGTGTACAAGCTCAGATCTAAACCATTCCAACGCATTTCTGGTTGTATGTTCAGGGTGGCTGTGAAAGGGGTTGGTATGGTCTGTGTGCAAACTGAAGCGATTTAGTTACCCGACAGTGACGTACTGGGGGTCACAGATGCCACCGGGATCTGTGGCATGGAGGCCGAGGAGAAGGACGAATAAGAGGAAGCACAGGAGGTGATGGGTGAGGACGAGGAGGTGACTGGAGAGTTTTTCTCCAAACTCGGGGAATTTTCCCAGGCTTTCCGAGCCGACTCCATCTGAGGAGGGATTGTGAGACATTTGGTGACTTTTCATTTAAAACGTTTTTACTGACAGTGGACGGAACATGTCCTCACCTTTAGTGTTAGATCGACAGTCGCGGGAGAAACGGTGCTGAGGCTGGAGCTCTGCTGTAGGGTCTCTCTGCGAGGGAGGGGCAGTGAGTGCGGGAGCGCCACCTGGTAGACAAATCAGACAAGAAAAACAAAACAGAGCTTGAAAAGAAGTAGCTTGAAAAAAACACATGCAGGTATAAGTTATTTTACCCACATTGGCCACTAAACTCTCCTCCATTTTGTTGCCTACTGTGGGAACACTGTCGGCCAGAGAAGAAGAGGGGGCGGTGTAGTCGGTGACAGACTCCTGGGAGGACGACACGTTTAACACAGTTTAACTACCAGGTTAACAGATCAGAAGCAGAACTGAGGTAACGCTCACCTTAGAGTTGTTAGAGTATTCTGCTGAGGGGACGGTGATCATGCCCTCTATGTCCCCTCCCAGTTCTGGTACGGTGGCGACGCTGGTGGGAGGACTGGAGTCTGCAGCTCTGCTCACTCCTCCTGCGGGGACTCCTCCCTTCATCCCGTCGGAGTCTGCTCCACGAGCGTCTTTGGCCTTGCGGTTCTTCAGATAGCGCTCTTTACCGATGGGACCTGGCTTGTACTCCTTGGGTTCTACCGGTTCCATCTCGGGGAGCTCACGAAGAGAGTTTGAATGTAAGCAGACGCGAAGGGAAAACGAACACATTTCAACCGCATGTGAATTATTACCTTTTGGGTTTTAATGGGACCAGTCCGAGGTTGTTTCTGTCTTTGTTCTTTGGGAGCGGGTAGCTTGCTCTTGGGGACGGTCTCCAACAGGGCCGGCCCTCCGTCACTGTCGGTGCTTCCTGCAGAAGACGGGGCACCGAACTGAATACGGTCTATGCCCAACTCCACGCCGCCGTCGGCTCCAGGCTTCCCACCCTGCGGTGACACAAGTATATAATTGAGGAAGAGGCAGACGGTCACAGAGATTGAAAGGGCTTATTTAACCCACCTCAGAGGACGCTGCGCCCGTGAAGGAGGTTAAAGGTTTGTTCCAAGCGCTCACAGAGGGGGGCTGGGGGGGACTGATGGGACCAACTAGAAAAAACACAAAATGATGCATTACACATGAACCGTGAGGATAAGCGTGACCTGAAAAACCTTTCACACTTACGTTTCTTGACTTCAGGAAGGACAGTGGAGCCCGCCACCTTGTTCTCCCACAGTTCTGTACCGAGAGCGCTGTGCGACTGCCCAGACGCCGGAGGGAGGCTCTTTGAGGTGAACTCCACAGTAGCCGCGGGAACGGGGGGTATAGGAGCTGCCGCAGCCGCCACCTCCATACTTTGGGGAGAAGCAGCCGGTTGTGCAGGAGCGTGGTGAGGCGGCTGCTGGGGAGCTGATGCTGCAGGAGGCGGAGGCTGAGCAGCTTGTTGCTGCTGAGGTTGCTGCTGCTGAGATGATTGCTTTTTGGCAAACCTTGGGGGCAGCTTCCCTCCGCTTCCTCGGTTCTTCTCGCCGGAGCCCTTCTTAGCCCAGCTCTGCAGGGGAATCATGAACTTCATTTTCCAGCTTAATTACACAATCAAGGTCCCTTTACATCTAAATTTTCCAGTTAATAGTGTTGAATATTTATCAAAAGGGTTGTAATCAGCACAAACATTCACATTACCCCACAAATTAGGCAAGCCGTTTTGACTTTTGTTCAACACTCAGACTTTTCATATCTTGACATTATTAGCCTGGTATTAGTCTATAATCTCTGATTCTTTCATCGTTTACATCAGGGGTGCCCACACTTTTGGAGCTTGCGAGCTACTTAAAAGATGACCAATCCTAAGGGACCAATCGCTGTGTCACTGACTGATGAGAAACCATCTTTACCTGCGATGTTTGCTCGTCCTTTTTGCGTTTCTCTTCGTCCTGCAGCCGTTTCTGTTGCTTGCGGGAAACAACCTCAGTAAAACCGTCGTTGTTGGCACTGGATTGTGGATCCTCCGTGGTGGTCACCTCGGGATGGTCATCAATAATCACAACACCTGCATCAAAACAACGTATGATTATTTTCCCGCTCTCTGCTCCTTCCAAGCAAACATACTTTGTTTTGTCTTTAGAAAATGGAAATGAACCAGATAACGATTTACTGACTTGCATAGTTGTTGAGATCAAACTGGGAAAGAGCGTTCTCCTTTGGCTTCTTGGTGGTCTGTTTGGCCTCATCTTTGCGACGCGTCGGCTGGTCTTTGGAGGCTCTCTGAGAGATCCCTCCAGGTGTCGGGGCAGATGTATCCAAGTTCTGCTGGACCGGAGGGCTGTTTAGATAAAAACAAAACATAGGAATCCAGTTTAAGATTAGAGTTTGAATGTTTCTGACAGTAACAGATCTAGATGGGAAGAAGGTTCATGCACTAAGGATTAAGGCTCTCCTGTCCTAATCCCATGAATTAGATTGGGTTTACAATCCTGGCATTTTTAGGGCATCAGCGACAGAACCCCAGACACCTGTTACAGACCTACTGATTTTGACAATGTCAGTCGAGGCTGTAAAAATAAGTGTTTTCCCAGGCTGCAGCAGTTCTGGACTAATTTTTACAATACATACATATTTAAAGCATGGATTAAATCTGCTTTTAATTTATTTGTTTTGTAAAAGTCTTTGTTTAAAACCCAAGCCAATATTAAACTTAAACACACTTAAACTGATCAGATTTAAATTAAAAAAAGTTGTAAAATGGCCAAATATTAATGTAACTGTTTGCCTTTTCTGTCATTTAAAGCATTGTAAAATTAATAACTATATTAAACAATATTAAGTATATTAAAGACCTGAACTCTGAGAAACGAAGCCTGCTTTTGGATTATTTTCAT
>JAVLVB010001013.1:159842-186372 GCA_032876305.1 Orestias chungarensis | reverse complement strand
TGGAAAATTCCTCCATTGAGCTATACCGAAAGCAAATATGATTACAATAAATATGATGTATGTAGGTTGTAGGAGGTACTACAAACAAGCAGAAGTTATGAGAATGAAACAAGACTATAGGATGTATAACATTTTAAGGAAGGAAACTAAAACATGCTGCATAAAGACGGTAGTGGATGACTGAACAGATGATGATGAAGAAACTAATGACTATTATTAATAAAACTGCGGATTTACCAGACTGTAGGAATTTGTTTTGGTTCTGTCTGACAATAATTTATTAATAGAAACTTCACAAAGCATTACTGTCTGCCGTGCATTGTTCATGGAGTCAATGTTGCTTTTTTTGTCCTTTCATTAAGAGTCGCACAGAAGCTGTTTTGAACTCACCCTTTGCGGCCAGCCTTGCCGCCACCTCTCCACTCTCCTTTGCCGCCTGCATAACTTCGGCCTGGTTTTGCTCCACTGTTGGCTCTGCGATTCTGTCTCTCCGTAGGCCTCTGACTTGAGAAACTCCTCTTGGCTGCTTGGGACCCCTCTCGCTTTGGTGTCACACCTCCATCTGGGGGACTTTTACTGGGTGTCAAAGTGCCCTGAGGGGGAGTGGGTGCCGGGGCAGAGGATGATGCTTCATTAGCAGCCTCCAGTGCTCCTTTTCTCTGCTCTCGTTCTCTCCTTTCATTGAAGTCGCTGCTCTCTGAAGCCGTTTCCCACTCCTCGTTGGCTTGATCCGAGGAGTTCTGGTTCGACAAGTCGGGGGACTTGCTACCCACCGCAGCGACGGTGGGACTGCTGGTCTCGGACATGGAAGCTTCCAGTGGAGCCGTTTGGTCATGTGCAGCAGCTGCCACCTCTGCAGGCACGTTTAGAGGCGTTCCAGGAGCTCGAGACATCGGCGGAGAGAGTGACGCCGGAGCAGGCGCAGATCTAGGCGCAACGGACGCAGGCACAGAAGGTAGCGAAACGGGAGGACTTGTAGCAGCATCTCCGGGACCCAAAACCCCAGCCTCTCGCTCTTTCAAGCGCCTGAAGCGAGGAGGTTTATCCTGCCGTGGGGGTCGAGCTGGTCGAGATCTCCGAGGCCTTTCTCTGCTGCTCTGAGGAGCGCCTTCTCCGAACTTCTTTCCCTCTAATTTCGGAGGTCGACGATCAGCAGCTGGATTGTCGTATCTTGAAGACTCTGCATCCTCGGGCCTGAACGTCTCCATCGGTTTGGAAGGCCACTGAGAAGAAGAGTCTCTGGGTCCCGACCTACGGAGAGGGACTGAGCGAGGACCTCCGCGGTCCCTGGCGCTACCTCGCCTGTTGTATAATCCCCCTCTTCCACGCCTGGAAGGCTCTCCCTTAGGAAGAAATCCTGGTTTGGGTCGGCTGTCGTCATCCCCTCTCATTCCGGCCTTTTCCCTGACATGAGGGGGTTCAAAGCTTAACTTGTGGGGTCCAGGTCGCCCCTCACCTGGAAGATCTCTTCTTAGTGGACGGCTAGGCTTGGTGCTCGGTTCCCGGTCAGAGGGTCCGGTGTCGCTGGCGGATTCTCTCCCACCTTCGCTTTCAGAGTCTGTGTCCGAACCCCGGCGGCGTCTCCGTTTTGGAATGACTTCAAAGTCGGAGCTCTCGCTGCGCGTCTCGCTTTCCTCCCTGTTGCGAAAGGCAGCAGTGCCTCCAGCAGAAGGCAAATCCGAGCGTAATCGAGGCTCCCGGTAGGGGTATTCTGGCCGACTACGGCCCCGACTCCCCCTGTTGCGGCCGCTGTAAGTTCCTCTGTAGCTCCGTCCTCTGGAGTAGTACTCCCCTCTCCCACGTCCTTTGAAACTTGAATCGACGGGCCATTCCCTCTCCTTGTCAGCGTCCTTGTCCCTGTCCCTTTCCCTCTCTCGGTCTCTGTCCCGTTCCCTGTCCTCTCTTCTGTAGGCACGCGTAGGAAGATGTGGTTCTTTCCGGCTGGGCAGTTTTGGTTCTGGCTTGTCGTTACTCGGCGGTTTGTCGGCTTTCTCTTCCTGGGAAGAGGACGTAGGTACCACCGAAGACAGCTGCGAGTCTCTGGCCCTGTGGTGGGCCGCTGGAGCTTCGTCCGCCTCAGCAGGTTCCCTCTTCCCGTCACCCTGAACCCGCGAGCTTTCAGACACGGCTGCAGCCGCTGACGGAGGTTTAGCTGATTGATCCTTTTTGGGCCGGTCAGCTTTATCCCCTCTATCTCCTCTCTCGAGACGTCTCTCCCGCTCTTCTCGTTGTTCCCTCTCTTCTTTCATGTCCCTCAAGACGGGCTTTTTAATGGGGCCCGACCGGCGGACAGGTCTCTCTCCCGGTCCGTCTCTGCGACCGGACCCTGACCTCCCGCCCCAACGGAGTTCTGCTTTCTGCTTGCTTTGAGCGGGTAGAGGGAGCTTCTCTGCTTTGAGTAATCCATCTGCTGGAGGTGTAGCCCTGTTGTTAGTTACAGCAGCCTGGGAGTAGAGCTCACTTTCCGGCTTATCAGCAGCCCGCTCCCCCGTGTCTTGGGCCTCTAGTGATTTTGTTGCAAGCGATAGCCCATCAAACCTGGGCTCATCCATCTTAAGGGAATGGCTGGAACCCTGAGAGACACTCCTCTGGAGGATGGTAGGACCTAGGGCCTCAACCTCCTCCCCACTTGGTAAACCTCGCTCATCAGCATCAAAGGCCGAGCTCACAGGGGCTCTATCTAGAGACCCGGACACATCCTCCGGGCCCTGGATAAATGTGGACAGGGATTCTAAGTCCCGAAAGTAATTATTTTTAGGAGAGTCCACCACACCCTGGTCCTGAGCATACATGGCTGGCAGACCCCTGTCAAGATCCAAACCTGAGTCCATTCTGAAAAGAAGCACTTGTAATTAGTCTGGAAATCAATTTTACCAAGGAACGTCAGACTATCGTAGCACGTTTGTCCATACCTTTGCTCCTTGTTATCATCACGTCCTTTTGGAGGAGTCACAGAGGGTAGCGGTTCTGACTGTGGGTATGGGTCTGATCCCCATACCATTCGTGAGTCTGAGGGGAAGCCATGGTCTCGAACTGGGCGGGATAAGTGGTCAAACGAGTCGGAGCTAGAACTTGAGTTGTCGCCCGGATCTCTGCGTACGATCTGCTTCTGAGGCATTCTCCCTGAAAGCATTGAGAACAGGACAGGTCAGGGTCAAATGATCTGATGGCCCTCTGAAGAGCCACATCACATTATCACTAATATTTAGCAACAAACAATTTCTCTGACCAAACAAACCAAACTAAAAGCCGTTATCAAATGTAACCCGTCTGTCTGTCACAGTGTATTTAGAAAATCCGTTTTCAATCCTTTTCCAAAATCTTATTTATGTTTGTGCTTACCAGGGTGAATGTTTCCAGGCATGTCCATCGGGGGGCGACCCGACATCATGCGGGGGTCCATGTAGGACTGCATCATGAGCCAGCGTGGGTCAAAGCCCATGGAGGGCAGGTGCTGGTGGTGGGGGCCCATAGGTTGGTACATGGAGCGATGCTGCTGCTGCTGCTGGGTAGCTGGACCACTGCTGCCACTGGATGGCGACACAGAGCCACCACTTTGCTGTTGCTGTTGTTGCCACTGTTGCTGCTTCATCTGCTCCTGTGAAGTCAATGATTTAAAAATTTAAATTCACTTTAAAAAAGTCAAAAATAGGTACCATAATCACTTCCATTTAATAATTAGAGCGCCATAAACTACAAAATGTAGACGACTTACAGAACTCCATTTAAACTGCTGAAAATGTTCAGAAAGGAAAGCGATCCAGGGATGCACAATATATTACAAATAATATCAGTGTGTGTAATATTTACACTGCAAAACACCATCTGGATCGCAAGAATTGTTGGCCAATATAATAATGTCATGAAATAGCATTTTTCATCCTATTTCCAATGTAATATTTAGCCAGTTGGAAAGAATACCACAGGAGCAAATGCTCAAAATGCTAAAGGTCATAGTGATGAAAGCATACATTAGAAAGAGGAAAATAAAAACAGCTGGCTGATGTATTCCACTTTATATGAAAGGAATCTATTACTATCTACGACCTTAGTATCTGATAATCAAAGACAAAAAAACTATCATTTATCATACAAAGTTTTGCAACACTTCACTAAAAAAATATTTTTTCCACATCTAGACAGAGCAAACAGAGAATAAAAACGTTTTTTTAAATTATGGTTTGAACGGAACTAAAAAACTAAACTCACTGGAAGCTCATTATCAAGCCACGAACAAATGTAAATGTTATAAGTCTTGAAGTCTAATTTTACCTGCTGTCTGAGGAAACGTGGCGGCAAAGACTTCTGAAACTGTTTAGAGTAGCCTGAGATGACAGAGGGACGCATAGCAGCTGCGGCCTCTCCTTCCATCTGTGGAGGTGCGACAGGGCCTTCATCCCCTCCAGGAGGATCCATGTGAGGCAGGGTCAGGTGGGGCTCATCCACTAGAAAAACACGACACCCCAAGACTAAGAAAGGAATCCAACCCATATGTTAAAGACAAATTAGCCAAGACTTGGCCTACCTCTGCTGTCCTCCAAGGTAAAATAGTCCTGAATAGGTGCTGGGGTGAGATCAGACTGGTTCTCCAGTACCAAGGGACCAACTTCAGCCAGAGAGGTTTCCCCCTCTTCTTGAGGCTCTGGAGCTACAGTAACAGGTCTTTGAACGGGCGGACTGGCCTGGCGGGCCGGCTCCGGCTCTTCCTCAGCGGTTGGTTCTGCCGGCTCCATTCTTTCGTCTGGCTCCATCCTCTCGGATGAAGGGGCTTGTACAGCAGGGACCTCAGACTGTGGAACTGGGACTGGTGGTGCAGGACTGGGAGCGGGCAGAGATGCCGATACGACTTCCTCTCCGGCGGCTCCCAATTCTTCATTAGTGGTCTGTTCACTAGCGGCTTTGCTCTCGGTAGCCTGTCGGTGTTTTTCATTTAGAAGCTTTAGTTTTTCCGCACACGCGGCAAGCCTCTGTTCATCCATGCGCCTCTCCTCTTCCTCCCTCCTCCGCCTTGCTCGCTCTACAGCTTCAGAAACTTCTGACTGCTTTTTCCGCTTCTGCCGCCAAGCATCGGAGTCCTCGTCTCCGCCCGGTGTCACGACGGCCTGCGGCTTGTTCCCCCGTGGAGCGCTGCTGCTGACGGATCGAGCGCCACCCTGCGTACAGAAACAATTAAACAAATGCATGCTATTAAGAAATGCACACTTGATCGTGGGCTCATGTAATCCCAAAATGCTCTACCTGGTAGTCCTGTGAAGCAGCCGATTTATTGTACTGCCCTGCGCCGCCGGGTGATGGTGCTCTCGGATCACCGCCCTCAGCCCAGGAGGCCTTGCTTCCCCCACGTTCCTCAGATCCCTCCTTCCAGCCGTCTTGATTGTCTGATGTCCGAGACCTCATCCACTCCCTAAGCGAATTTCGATTTATGAAACAGATAAGTGAACACAATGAATAATCCCCTCACCAATCTCTGGGCTAAAGCTTCGAATGCAACCACTAAATTAATTTAGTCTGCAGTTGTACAGGAACATCCAGAGCCAACATTTAGGTTTTTAAAGTTTGCAGCCAATTACAAAAACAATACGTTTTCTAGAGCCTGTTTCCAACAATTGTTTTCTGCAAGCTAAAGAAATACATAATGTTGTGGATTAAAAGACGGTTTCAAAGTGTAGAAATGTAAAATGTCTACGACTACTGTGCGATCAAAACTGACATTTGGTACGTTGTGTTACATGTTTTGCCAAGTTACTAAGAAAGATTTCTCGAGGCAACTCTCAGAGATATCCTGATGCTTATCCTTGTCCTTCCTTTTAATGTTAAGACGGTCCAACATTGGCTTGAGAGTATTCTGAAGTAAGTGTGACACTGGTAGTTTGGTTGAATCATAACTAATGTAGAGTACATAAGAGGTCTCTAAAAGGAATGTTTTTTTTTTTAAGTGCTGCCTTCTTTTGCTAAGGTTAGACAGGGGTAGAGAAAAAGCCCATAGCGACTAACTAAAGATGACCTACTTAATCCAAAGACTTGAATTCTCACCAGTTTTCTTTTTCCTTAGCAGCTTGGTTCTCCTCATCGTCGCTGAAGTTCAGTTTCTCCGTGTAGTCGACCTCCATCTGAGCTCCTAAGTGGCACACGGGACATAATTCATGTGTAGCAGAACGGCAAAGCCTTAAGACGATCTTTAATCCTTCTAAAAAGGTGATAAATGTTAGCCGAGTAAAAGCTACCGACCTGCCCAGCCCTCATCTGTGTCAGTGTCTAAATTGTCCAGCTCCTTCAGTTCTGTTGCGCTGATGATTGAGGGTCTGTCTGGGTCTTGGAGCCAGGACTGAGGAGGAGGCTGCTGGGGCCGGCCTGAACGAGAACCCCTTAGGATCCAGTGGAGCGCAACGCAGAAACAAGCTTATATAGATTTTTGTTCACAGTAATTAAGTTACATTCATGTAAGCATGTACCTTCCCTCTCAGACGTTGTGGGTAATCAGTGTATCAAGGTTAGCGCAACTAATAAACATTATTTATAAAATGGTGATGAATAAAACTCACTTTCCCCCATCTTGAGGGACAGGGTATCTGACGTTCGCCTGGCCTGGGGCTAACGACATTTGTGGATAGGCATGGAACATCTACAGTAATACAAAGAAGACTGTCACTCAGGATCAAACAAACAAAGTACCAGATTCTGCTGCGTCTGAGTATGACTCACATAAGGTGGCATCATGCTCCTAAAAGCTGGGTCGAAATGAGTCGGCACCCCTGCCGGAGGCTGCTGCCCCCCGTTGAGTTTAGGCTGAGAAGCGACAACAGATGGGGGAGGCCTCTCTCGGCCATCCCGTTTCTCCTTTGGACCTTCGGTCGCTGCAGTCCGGCCAGTTTCTTCGGTTTCAAGAGGAGGTGTGGCTGCTCCGAGGCTCGCGCCACCATCCTCCTGAGGCTTGGTGTCCATCTCAAGGGGACCGGCTGAAGGGTTCAAATTCCTGCCGCCACCTTTGCGCCAGCTCTCAACATCTAAAAACCACCAAAGAAGAGATTGTGTTGAAAATGTGCCGTTTGTGAAACGTCTCCAAATGAAACCTCACTCTGGAGTATAAATAAATACATGGTTTAATTAAAAGTGCGAGAAAATCATCTACATGGTTGGTTGAGGTCTGCAAACACCAAAGTTTTAAGTGTCGATAGTTTGGCACAAACGTTAAAACAGCAGACAACAAATATTAATTGTAACAATTTCAGAGAAATTGCTAAAAATGATGTGTATAAAAGCGTAAACAAATAAAGGATGAATCCTTCACAGATCCTGTCAACAAATCTTTAGTGTTTCCAGCTGTTGCACAAATACAACATCAGCAGAATTTTGAAGACGAGCCCCTTTAAGGGTGTTTATCGCCCCCCCGTAGCTCTCTCTTTAAGCCATTTAGTCCAACACAGCCTCCTGCTTATGTGAGCGAGTTTGGGCATACTTTGTGGTCTGAGGCTTGGGCCCGGTCCATAAGGCTCTTCATCTTGACCATCGTCTTTCTCTGCTTCGCCAGCTGCCTGCAGGCTGGGAAACTCTTGATGAAAATGGGTGCTTACGCGAGGAGGTCCTTCAATAAAGAACAAACAAAACAAAAAAAGCACATTGTTAGAACATTTTAATAGATTATAAGAATCATTAAAAGCTGTGTGAAAAAAAACAACAAAAAAAAACAGAAAAAGTCATGAAGTGAAACCCAGGAAACTGAGTAACGCAGCTGCTTTAGTCAGATGATCTAAAAAAATTTTTACTTTTGGTTTACAATATTATGCGACCCAAAACTGAATTGTGCACATTACCATGAATGCAGAATTAACCTAAACTCACAAATAGGATTATTTGCCGCATTCAGTCCTAATAAATCTCCCCAACAGTTCATTTAAAAAGCCTAAAATTTAATATGGATGTTTTTATTAAAAACATCTTCTGTCAAACTGCTATTTAACAGCAACAGATGGGGCTGAAATATAGAAATTAAAGAGTTTGAACGGAGATTTAGGCCGTCTGAAGTAAATGGTAGTCATATTTACCATCGGGCGGCTGCTGCTGCTTGTTGTTCGCCCAGGAGCGGCTTCCCCCGGTGGGAAGCTCTTGTGACTGGAGTGGTGCTGGTTTGATTTGAGGTGGGGGAGTTTCCTGTTGCCTGTGATAAATAACAGAAATTTTGAACAAATCGTGTTTTTAAAATAAATGAAAAACTTTTTCAGTGATTACGCCACAATATCTTAGCAATTTCAAGAGTATTTCATCCCTTTAGAGAGACCTTTGGTAATTTTTTACTTCAGAGTCAGTGAAATCTCCTTTTTGGCGGATTTTATGGCTGCCTACTAATTATTCTCACCTAGATGTAGGGTCTTCACCTTCTTAGGCCTCACACTCCCTTCACTACACAGACACACATGACATGGTATGCCCAACTCCCACAAGCTTTCAACTTCATCTTGTTTGGAGAAAAATGGCTGAAAAGGCTGATTTGGTCAAAATACTCACGAAGACAATATGGATTTAAAATGTTATCAAGACACCTTGACTGTGACGAGCACAATAAAGTAATGACACAAACACTGCCCTTGAAAGACATTTCAGTTCAAAATACACTTCTTTAGGACACTTTTTAAATAAAGAGTAATCATTTATTTTTTTTGTTTATTTATCGTCAAAAACGTAACAGAGTTGAAGGAGGGGGGTAATTCTGTCAGATTTTGGAGTTTTCAAACATTGTTAGTCTTATCACATCATTATAAATACAAATCACAATTCCTTAAATAACAATTAATGTATCATGAAAATAATATTCAATACGATACCTTAATCTACCCAATTAACTAATAATTCAGGGATTTATCTCAACATGCGTTGAAGTCGTGTTTTTACCTCTCCTCTCCCGCCTCGGCTCTGGACGCCCAGCCGCTGCCGTCTTTGGGCACAATGTTGACGTTGGGGTCGTTTCCTTTGTTCTCTGCCTTCAGGCTGGGCAGGTTGGCTGGAGGGGGCATGCGCCTGCTGGAAGCAACTTTGCCCAGGCTCTGGAGGCCATGTCTGGCAGCCACTGGGATGAACATTTTCAACGTTAAAAAGGAAACAATATCGGTAACTTTCATGGAGGTTTCACAAAACGGATGAAAAAACAACTCAGGACTCTTACCAGCAGTCTTCTGGGTTTCCAGAGATTTGCCTTTGTAGGTGTTGAAAAGGCTAAGGGTTGCATACTTTGTTTTGCCATCCTTTGCCTTGGTGCTCTGCCCTGACTTCTCTGACATTTCGCTGGAAACTCATTGAGTCTGGTCCTTTAGCCTCGCCCGCAGAACCAGCCTCCTGGATGGAGATAAAGAGGAAAAGCCAAGAGCTTAAATGGTGCAGATGTTATTTGAAGTATATAATTAAACTTCCTCGCCGACCCTGAATCATAGCATTGGGCGAGACGGCGAATTTCCTTTATGTTTATAGGTTTCTGTCGACATGCTAGTAAGTAAACAATGATACGGTGCTGATCAGAGTGGCAATCATTGAAAACAGGAACACGACGCATTTGGGACTGTGGCGTCTTTCCTCAAGCAACACAGGGGTAATTTATTATTAACAGTGGATTGGTGTAACATAGCTTGTGAGCTGAAGTGTGCGTTATGCCGGAAAGACACGAAAGCTCTTAGTTTTTCAACCTCTTTAAATAGGCAAAAACTTTAAAATAATAAGCTTCAGTGACCAATGTAGTTATAAAAGAGCAAACTAGCTACAGTTTGGGAAAATGTAATATAGAAAATTAAAAAAGGCATAGCAAAAACTTTTCTTTATATTCTTTTAGTAGAATGACAAATGAAGAAAATATTGAGGAATAACGCCTTTTTTTTGCCAATTAAACGACAAGATCAATAAAAATTTCCAATCATCAGTGACCACAATGCTGTAAAAGCAAGATTAAGAAAACATTTGGATTAGAGAGCTGCTTCACAGTTTAGCTGATGTTGAATTAGAGACAATTGTAATAAATCAAAAAAACGATGAAAAGTATCAGTGACCGACTGATGATCCTTTTAGAACGATTATTTACTCCTAGACAGAAGGTGGATGGATTAAACATTCACAAACCAACACCTTAGAAATGCATGAATCAGGGGAAAACCCCAGAGGAATAACAAATTTCCCTCTAATGAAAGGTCAACAAAGGATGACGGCGACAAAGAAAGACCATTAAAGCGTGCATTTCAGTCTCGGAGTGCATCAAGATGCCTGGACAAGCAGAGCAACATGGCATCCAGGCTTTTTAGCTGCAGCTGTGGTTGCCAGATGTCCTCTAGCTACATCCTAATCACGGCAGTGTTTCTTCCCAACAGGCAAATTGGGAGATGCACAGCAGGAAGAACTTTTAGCTTGGGTTTTTACTCTAAAACACTCATGGTGATTAAAACTTAAGGACCTGCACAAATCAGACATCCATTAAACCACACGTGCTTTAAAAGCGATTACATCCACTGTAAATACTTAATCATGGAAAACACGAGAAGACATGATCTTCTAGTTCATATAGTTGCCCAAAAAAAGAAAGACCTGCAATGGAGACAATTTCAGATTATTGTGGCCCGAACCAAGCTATCCAGCGCAAGAAACTACATCCAATGAGAGTTGGCTGCAGTTTTATTAGTTTTGAAGTAATTTCTTAAGTGCACATGTGCAAACAGAGATTTTTGTTGCGGTTAATTAATCTTCCTTAAGTGTAGAAAGTAGAGTCTAAGATCAACCATGAAGCCTCTCTAATCCTTGCAAGAAGAAAGTAAAATATGACTCCTGGTTATTTGATTCCTACACCTTCCATCATGTCAGAAACCCATACAGTTATATACTTTTTTTTTGTTTCTAAATGCCTTAATTACCGATTCATAAATAGGATGATTCAAATAAAGGATGCTATAGAAGTTAAATGGATGGATTTTCAAACCAAGGGATGGATGAATGGATAGAACAGACAGATAATAGACAGCTGATGAAGTAAGAAATGGGTGCTAAAGTGAAGAGTTGACAATTGGACAAATCCAAAGGTTGGTGGAAAGACAAACTGAGGAAGGAAATGGTTTGACAGATTAATGAATGGAAATTAGAATGGATTAATGAATAAAACTATTCAGACTGATTAAGACGATTTGAGGAGTTTTGTTTAAAATAAAAAACAGATTTAAAATATATATATATATAATCCTTAACCCTTTAAATGGCCGCATGCTTTTCCAGGCTGCCATCAATCCCTTTCTTGTAGACATGCATGTCAGGTCTGTAGATCAATGATCTCAGCTTGAAGTTAGCAGCCACCCTGATTATCATTTAAAAGTTGATTACCACAAAAACCCATTAAATCATCAAACAGTGTCCCTCAGGAATCAGACAGGTTTTGTCTTAGTTCGCCTTTTAATCCCAATAACCCCCGTATTTAAACCAATAAGGATGACAGAGCGCCTGTTTAGTTGCTTAAACACTATAAAAGTAGCATTTGAAGTTAAACTGGGTATTTTTCTTGTCTCTACGATCCTTCCCGACGAACGAACGTGGCTCACACCGGAAAGGGGGGGGGGACCAGGCCCCACAAACCGGCCACGGAGGAAACCACGAACACCCACTTGCTGGACCAAAGCTGCGCCCAGCGGCGTCCGAGGCTCCTCTGCGACGCAACGCGGCGCCGCACCGGAGCAGGCCACGAAGCTGCCCCCACTCCACATAGTTTCGTTTCCTCGCTGGTCGCCATCAAATCCACTCGCAGCCCGTCCGTATGCTAGCCAGCTAAAGCTCCGCGTTCAAGAGCGATAAGCCGTAAGACCCGCGGCGTCCGACACGGACCCACCTGCCGCTGCGTCCCCGGTCCCCCTCGGCGAAGCTGTGCGGTCCCCGACTCGAAAAGGCTGTCCTCGGCCTGGTCGGAGGGTAAACGGATGCCTCGTTCTGGCCGGCGGATTACAAAAGCTGGCTAGCTCTGCTCGCTAGCTGCCAACAAACCGCTGTCCACATGCAGAAGGGAGGCAGGCCGGTCACCTCACGCGTCCTTCTTCCGTCTCCAGCCGCCTGTTTGTCCTCGCTCGCTCGGACTTTAATGCGGGGGCCGGCGCGCAGTGTTCCCGGTTTTCCCGTGGCTCCGTTATCTCGTGCCGGACCGTTTTTCTGCTTGAGTGAGGCCCCGCTCGCGCCGCGGCCTGTCCCCCCAAAAAATCCAAGATGGCCGACACTAGTTGCCAGATTTGTCTTCCGGTATCCCCGTTCCGAGATTTAACGTTTTTAATCTAAACAACTACTTATATGAATTAACTATCTAACTAACTATTAAGATTAATCAACCATCTGACTAAAATATTCAGTTAAACACAATAATATAAACTCATGTTAAAGCAGATTAATTTATTGCAAAGCAAAATTATTAATAAGAAAAACACGTTCTTTCCTCAATTAAATGATAAACGATGTGAAATGAGGTTAGTTAAATTCATACAGACAGTTTTTACATCATTTGAAAAAAAATGAGCTTGACATCTTATCAACTTTTGTTTTCTGTAGTTGAAGAACATCAAATCTGAATAGAAATTTGCTATTTTATTTATGGCTTATAACTGAGGTAGATTTTAACTAAGCTGTCCACTTTTGGAAAATATTTTACATTCCTCTAGATTCATTGCACTCACTAAAACAAACTAAGCCCAGGCCACAAAATAAAAAGGTTAAGACATTATTTTTTCTCGATACTTAAAAAATCGAAACCTGGCAACCCACAGCCCAAAGAGTCACGCGTGCAGGAAATCTGTTTCCGGGGTGGACCGGTGAATCACGCGCTGCGCCGCGTTTGAATTTCCCAGATTCACTCAATCAGTGTTGCTCCATCGGTTTGTCTGTCCATGTCTCTGCTGCTGTTCTTACCTGAATTTTTCTCTTTTTCTGTTTGTAAATGACCTCAGCATGATTTTTTTTTAAAACGTTTCACACCATAGTGGAAAAGCATTCACAAAGTACTTCCACAATCCCAAAGATGACTGATGGTTTCACTGGTCCCTCCAGGTTTTGCACATGGTTGGTTGACCCTGCAAATGTCTGCGCTGCCTTGCAACTCTTCCATGGTGTGATTTGTCTGTCTCTCCATGACCTCTGGAGGTGGACGCTAAGGCCTGTGTGATAGACAACTACAAAATAGTCCATATTTGTAAAGTAGAAAATATGGGATAAATGGTTTTCAAAATATTCTACAAATACAAATCTTAAAAGTGTGTGTATTTTTAAACTACTTTTTGTTGTAATTACTGCATTTGGTTGTTTGTTTTGTAAGTCTTACAACTGTGCACGTTTAATATTTTTCTCTGTTTTTATTTTCCCAGCCTTAACTGGAAAATGCATCTCAATCAGTCTGGATGGGAAAGATGGAGGGTTTATAAATAACTAAACGATTTTAGTTATACCTATACTTTGACCATTCTCACTCCTACAGCTGTAATCAAACTTATTTGATGAACTATTGCATCCACAGTAAAACAAAGACTGGGTTAGCGCTAGCAAAATTACTAAAATGATCTCTGTCTGTCTGTCTTCTGTTAATTAAGTTCATCCTTGGTCACAACATATACACCACTCACAAAAAGTTCGGGATATTTGGCTGTTGGGTTGAATTTCAGGATATGCCCAAAATGCATTCAAACATTAACAGGTGAACTTAATGTGAACTTCTCTAAGCTTTTGAATGCACATGTCCAACTGTTAAATGTTTCAGTACTTTTTGCACATGTTGCTGTTCTCTAACGAGTAGCTTAACGACAAAGGTTACAACAGGTGTTTGATCCTCGAATCGACCAATAAATGTCCTGGTTCAATTACAGCTGGTGTTTAAACAGTCGTCCTCATCAGGCTGTTCACATTGTGACATCATGAGACCAAGACGACACCTAACAATGGATCAACAGTACCTGGACATTGCAATGCTTCAAACAGGACGTTCTCAGACGGACGAGGCCACTGAGCTCAGAGTGTCTCAGAGTGTCATCAGCTGGTTGCAACAGAGATACAGAGAGACTGGAAGGGTTATAAAAAGACGTAGAAGTGGACGTCCTTTGGCCACCTCCCATGCTGATGACCGCTACATTGTGAACAATGCCCTGAGAAACCGGATGATGAACGCCACTCAACTCCAGGCACGTTTAAGGGAGGTGAGAGGCACCCAAGTGTCACGTCAGACCATTCAAACCGTTTACATCAGCGTGGTCTGCGTGCTAGATGACCTGCAAGGGTACCTGACCACACCAGCAGGCACAGGTGTCATCGTCTTGCATGGGCCAGGGAGCATTTACGCTGGACGAGGGACCAGTGGGCCTCAGTGCTGTTCTCTGATGAAAGTCGATTCATGTTGAGCAGAAATGATGGCCGCCAACAATGTTGGAGACGTCAAGGAGAGCGCTATGCATCAGCCACCCGAAAGCCAAATATCCCTAACTTTTTATGAGTAGTGTAGATGTTCAAAGTTTTTAAATTCACCTGTAAGTAATTAAATTTAAATACAAACACAAGCATCACCGTAATGTTTGCCTTTAATATTCATGTTTATAACTGTTTTTATTCATCCTTGGTACCATCAACGTTTTGAAACACTGATCTGTCTTGGTTTAAATCTCTCAGCTGTTCAGCCTCTTACTTTGTTATTCTGCATTTCCCATCCCACATCCCATGCCATAGTGATACCACTACCATGCTTGTGAGTTGATACAGTGCTTTAAAGGTTGAAAGTCCTTTAAATGCAGCAGTTTTTTAAAAATCTTATTTTGAAATGATTGAAACAGAAAGTAGCACCTGTAGCAGTGATGTTACCGCTAGTTTGTTACCCTTTTTATCTACATCTTCTCTGAGGAACCACTCTGACATTGGTTGAGAAGCAGGCTAAAGTGTTCTACTGTGTTGTACAGTAGAACGTTAATAAACATATGTGAGAAGAACTGGAGTCTGGCATCCAATCAATGGGCGGCATAAGTCCACTATTCTTTTTCCATTAACCTTCGTATTTTTGCTGTTCTTCCAGAATATTCTTTCACGTTAGGGCAGCAGTTTGGGTCAGATGGTTGATGTTTGCATTTTACAGGTAGTTCTAAATGGAAAATCAATTCAAATACACATTGAAACTGGTATTGTATTGCAGAAACACATTAGGAACAACTTTATAACAGTCGGCATTTGTTGATCCCCACCCAGAAACAAACAAAAATGTTGAAGTAAACTCTACTTGCTCTAGAAAACAACCGCTCGTTAATGGTTACAAACAAGTATCCTGGCCAGGTGCAAACCTCTAAAGGACTAAGGAGCATCATCAACATGCACACGTTTATCTGACTTTTAATCCAATCGCAACAGTGACTGTTCACTGACTGTATGCATGAAAGGAAGCAAACCAAGACGTCCTTGATGCAAACATTGTTCTAGGTAGTCAGGTTACACAAATCTGTTTAGGTTTTCTGATTAAATAAGACCAACCTGAACTTTCAATGCAAGAAAACACTTATGATTAAACTTTAGGGCTGAATCCGGGGAGTTAGTTTGGGGATACCTGCCGTGACATTCGTGGTCTCTCTTTTCAAAACTACGCAGAATAGCATCTAGATTTATCCAGTTTTAGTGAATCATGCATTCCAGTTATTTAGTTCCCAGAGGGAACTTTCTGTCACATGCTGACAGTGTGATGTGGCGAACCCCCAACAATGCTGACCTCTTCACACCCGAGGTCAGGCTGATATCTGGGCTCACCGTTAGATGGCGCTCTCAACAAACGCAGCACTGTCTAAAGCTGGACCTCCATCTCGAGAACATACTAATATACAGGATGCTTTTGCAAATGTTTCTAATTATACACCTTTTATTTAAGATTGTGAAACAAATATCACATTTAAAGATTAGGTATGAGTCTATATTTCTCTTACGTGTACATTTGTTGTTTCTTAATCAAGAATACTATATGTTATTTACTACAACTGCCTCTATTCTGGTTGTGATAGAGCTTGAAGCATGTTTGCTGGCAGTTCATTGACCAGCTACAAACAAACAAAACCAGAGCCCTGATCGAAGATCTTTTCAGTTTCATTTAATCAAAGAGGTCTTCCTCTGTCTGGTTTGTTGTTTTCTTTCTCCAAACCTTTTAGCAGTCTCTTTTTTAGACGTTTCTGTGCAACATTTTAGGAGGACAGACAAACAAAAGCGTGTCTCCATCTCTAATCGAATGCAAAGCAGACCGAACGTTTAGCTTGGCGACAGCAGTGTTCATGAACGGACAACCTATCGCTCACACCCAAGCTTGTCAATCTTTTAAAAGTACTTATTTTTTCGGTTCTTTTTCTGCAAATTTATGTCCTTACGTTATTGTGAATTACAACGTCAGCGGCGATCATAAAAAGCTGTGTTGACCCATTTTAACTCTCCTTATCAAAAGTCTGTTGACGATTAACAAACAGTCGGCCTGTTACTCTATCCCTAATCCCATTCAGGAGGCGACTGTTTTCTTTTTACTCAACAAAACATTAAATTCCCTTTGTAATAAAACACATCAGTGTATTACTCCCTCGTTAAAAAATGTGGTTTACTAAATGGTTTTAAATAGTAAATAAAAACACATTTTTAAATAAATATTTTTATTTCTGAGATAAATCTTACTGAACAGTTTACAAAATGTTGCTAATAAAGTTAAGTTTTTTAAGTAAAATGAAAAGGAGAAAGAACAAAGTCCTTTTGCTTTAGATATAAACAGAGATATGAAGTGAACCTCAGCCGGGAGGTACAGTAAAACGAATCAGTGCAAATATCAACATTCTGATATGCAGCTGGAGAATGTGGCGCTAATTAGCGTATGTCTGGCTTTCCCCCGCCTTTTGAATTTTGTAAAATTGCAACCAAACATTTTATAAATCAGATAAATGTAAAGGAAGTTATAATGGTGAAGGGGGAAAGGAATCGCATTTGCTTTTTTACTATGTTTTTAATGTTTCCATAAATAATTGATTGGTCTTTAACAATCATATGCCAAACACATGAATATAATGTCTTTTGAAAGAATTATAGTTTTGCTGCACTTGCAGCAGCTGCAAGTGTTTCTCTGTTAACATTGGACATCCAAGCACTGTAAATTGGTCTGTTTGAAGCATCAATGGGACTTTTAATTGTATTTGGGTCTGGAATTTCTCTGGGCCATTGTAAAACATCATAGTCATACATATAATCTGATGTAAAGCACTATGTTGGAGCTGTTTTTATTTCTTGCTGGAAGGCCAACCTTAGTCCCATTTTTTTCATGGTATGTTCTGTATTTTGTTCCACTTTTCATGTGGGGTAACCCCCCCATCAAAAAACAAAAAAAAAACTTAAATGTTGCTCTTGTCATCTAAAACACCTTCTTCGTTATATGTGTTCTGTCTGCTTTTTAACTTGTGGCAAACTGCAGAAACTATCTTGGTATGTTGGAGTTTAAGCAGGCTTTCACTGTATATTTTGTGTTATCTGAATTTGTAAATGCTTGCCCTACAACTCAAAATTAGTCATGCTTTCATTCCACAAGTTTGCACTATGTTTTGTAGTGTGAATTTTGATTTCTGTCAATGAATGTAACTACATTTAAAAAGAAAAAGGAGAAAACTTAAGAATTGTATTTATTTGGTACATGATTGCAAGAAGGTTTCAGAGTAAGAGTCAAAAATAAAAACTGTATTTGGTGATAAATGGACGCATTTAAGTATTTTAAAAACCAGATAATGATTTTCAGATGTTTAAACACACGCAAAGCTTCACAATTTCAAGTAGTGAGTGTGAACAGATCTTTAAATGATAAAAACTAAACAAGGACTACACAATTGTGGTGCTTGTTAAAATAAGAAAAAGAAAAAAGATGTGCTGAATTATAATTTTAGTATCAGCCATTTAAACAGATCAGTAGAGAAACAGTACAAAACACAGTTAACGAAATTAGTTAAAACTGTAATCAAAGGCAAAGATAATCAGTCATGACATCAGCTTTACTGGATGGACAATAACTTCAGTGTGTGGGCAGGAAGGATTTCATCCTGTCCAGCAGAACTGCAGGATCCTGCAGGAACGTTGAAAGACTGACCCTGTAGAAGTAGGCAACCAATCCCACTACTGCCGCAGACAGAAGCAGAGGCAACTTTAGAGATCTCTCAGGCTCGGGGCGATTGTCTGGCCTGGTCTGCATGGGCTGAGCGACTCTCTCCCACTGAGTGAGGATGGCGTTGCGAGCGCCCGGCCACTTTCCAGGTCCCCTGAGTCGGTACTGGTACGGTGTGCATGGGCCGAGCAGCACGTTCAGTCCCAGCCTGGGGTCGGTCAGCAGCAGCCTAGAGATTCTGGGTCGAACTCCCAACATGTCTGCAATCTCATCCATGTAGTTGATGTAGTCAACCTGGATGGTGTGTCTCTGGCTGCTGACGTACCTGATAACAAGTCCCAAGTTCAGCCCGTGGAGAGCTAACCCTGTGCTTTTAAACGAGATCCACACAGAATGTAATAAAAAAAGTTGCATAAGTTTTACCTCTTAGTCATGGCATCCTGCTTGGACTTGATGTCTTTTTGCATGGCAGCTAATGTAGGGAGCTTTACGCAGCCTGATCAAAAGAAAGTCACTTTATTAAATTCAAAACTAATTTCATCTCAGCAGGCATTGAATTGAGAAAATATCCAGAGACACTGATTAGACATTTTTGGCACATTTTTTATGTCCAAATCAGAGAGACTTTGATTTCTCATAAGATTCCTCCTCCATTGAGGTGTTAGTAATTATTTACTCGTTGACACAGTTATTAGAGTTTAACTTTAGCTCTGTATATAAGCTGTTAGTGCATTTAGCAAGATTAGTAAAACCTCTACAAATGCATTTACTAGAATGGATAAAACTTTAACTTGGTATTTCAAAACGCTGCCAAACATTTCCCAATCCAGCCATTTCACTGACAGGAGGTTGAAAGTTGCACTGTCAGTGCAACGAACAAAGGTTTAGGTTTGGTTCATTTACCTATTTGAAAAAGAAGTCAATTTAATATATTAAAGCTGTGCTTCTTCTTACCTTTAAAGACTCTCGTGGCCCATCGGGCCTGCATCTCACTGATAGGCATGATCGCTCCCAACGGCTGCACCAGACCAATGATAGCCAGCGTGGGTCGTTCCAGCTCTGGTGGAAACACATACTTGTACAGAGATGCTTGGTTCTCAGACACAGCGACGACGTTAGAGGCCAGGAAAGGAAAGGAAAATTTGTAGCCTGTTGCAAACACCTTCAAGACCCAAAGAGAGGTTGTTACACCACGTCCCTACGCTGCTGTTGTTCCACCATGTACACAAAGACTGTTAAACCCACCACCAAGTCGACGTCATCCACTACGCTGCCGTCGTCGAACTCAACGCTGGAACCGTTAAATCTGCGGATGTTGGGTTTAACTTGAACCGTTCCAGACAGGATGCGGTTGGGAAGTTCGTCGTTGACAGTAGGATGCTGACTGAGGAACCTGGGAGACAAGTAATATAGAGCATAATGTGACTACATTTAAATTTCAGCTGCAGAAATTACCTAAAATAAGGGAAATTACTAGAATCTGTAAACATTTAATACCTGTGTTTGGGCTTTAGATTGTACAAAGAGTGGTCGAATCTGCGGTTGAGTCTCTTCTCTGCAATACTGGATACGTAACCAAGAGGAAGGATGTTACGTAGCCATTTCATCACTCTGTTTAGGAGCATATCAAGGGGCATCCCATTGTCTCCAACTCTGTTTAGAATCCAGGCTCCTCTTCGAGTGCTCAGGTAAAGCTAAATGACAAAAACATAAAGAAGGCTTATCAGTTTTAAGAACGTTTTGCAGTTTGAAACTGAAAGATACAAATGTGTTGTACGGTCTTCTCAAACTTTGTTAGAATTTAACTAAACTCACACAAAAACTTTCAAGATTTTTCTTGTTATAAAAAAAAATTGTACAACTTTCTCTTATTTGCTACGGTTTCTAACAAAAATATTTATTCTCCCTCAACTCTTTTTCAATTTTGCCATGTTAAACCATAAACATCAGTGTTTCTTGTTGGGAGTTTGGAACGACATAAAGGGAATGCAAAACTAAGTTAGTAAAAAGAAAATGTTGACGATTAAGTTTTTATTACATTTTTACATCTGAGAATGGGTTTTTACCAAGTTCTCTTGGTAGAAACTCATTCTGCTGGGATTAAAGCCACAAGTTTCTTCTACCAGATTTGCCTTATGTACTTTGCATTTAGGCCTAATCAGAGCGTCTGCCAACATATAAATACATATTTTTAAGTATGGCTACGGATTTTGGTTTGCGTTTAGGTTTGAGTTTGACTGGAGCACACAAAAAAGGTTCAAAACCAATGAATTATAGATCTGGTGAAAGGTTAAAGGTTTTTCTCAATTTATGAGATGGCCCAGTTTTGAACAATCTGCTGTATGAAACAAGATTTTGTACAAGACCTCTTGATCCCTATAAAAATCCATTCACTGTAACTTCCCCATCTCTGCTACTTTCTCCGTGTTTCTCCATAGGGTGGTGTATATAGGCTTTAATTGCTAAACAAAGACTTCTTGTTGCCTTCTGAAAAAAAAAGACAGACACATTCCATAAATGTGTTTTATTGAGTGCACAACCAATAATCCTCGGTTTAGCTGAGTGGGTCATTTCAGCTTTGCCTTTCTACAGCTTGTCTGGTTCACAGTTGTATGCCTCTCTGACCTGTCCTTGATGTTTATGATACCAATTATTCATGAATGTTCTCCAACAAACCTTAAAGCGTATTCAGAATAAAGCACAATGATTACAGACTCAGAGTTCGTGTTGCTCTATCTTCAAAACCCTAATGAAATACACAGAATTTATGGTGATAAAAAGACAAAATTCAGAATAATTCAGTGTTGTGACAATGAATAGTCAAAATTTTAATGAAGTGTATATAATGTGAGGTCAGTTTGAAGAAAAAAAAAATCAGGCGTGAGATTATATCAGGCTAACCTGCTTGGTGACTCTGCTCAGTTCAACTGCAATGTCTCCGCCGGAGTTTCCCATCCCGATCACTACAACCTTCTTATTTCTCCATTCTTCGGGAGTCTTGTAGTCTCTGCTGTGGAAATACGTTCCCTTGAAAGTGTCGATGCCTGAGATGAATGAGATGCAGGCGGAAGATGCTTAAATAGTGCTTGGTGTTCTCAGTGTTGTTGCTCATACATTAAATGATAAGTCCACTGTTCGCCAGTGTGTTTCCAGGAGATCACCACTTATGCTGTATCAAAGGTCACAGTTGCACTTTACACGCATGATTTGGTCTTAGATAAAAACAACGTTATTCGTGATGTGTTGATTGCCTTGCGCATATTTATCTTTTGGTTTTATTAAGCATTTTGTTTCATAACAGCCAGAAATCACAGCCTCAGGCAGGTTTTCTTCCAGGAGTGTCCTGTATTCAGCTTCCTCCATCTCCCCATAAACTATAACCAGCTTCAATATACCTTATCGATGAAAACAGCACCACAGCACAATGCTGCTCCCACCATAAGGATTTAGTGTGCAACAATTATTAATAAATTACTTTAAACAAATATTCCATGTTCCGCATAAACATCTTTAAACTAGGTGCACCTTTTTAATTTCCGATACGATACTGATATTGCAGTCTTCACCGATATTGACCAAATACGATATCGGCATGAATGATACAGATTTTTATTATTTTTGTAGTGTAGAATGTTAGAAAGGCTTTGATGAAGTAATATTAGTCAAATAGAGAACAATAGTTTACAAGAATGGTCATGAGAAAAAAGGACCCAGTTATTATTAACCAATGCTTTACATAAATTTGAAAATGTTAACAAAGTTATTGTTTGTGTTACAAATCCCAAACTCTTTATGCTCAGTTTATATCTGATGGTATAATAGTTTTGTGTTTTCATTTTAAGTTTAAATCTCCTGTTTCTGGACTCATCGTACTTTTAGGGATTACCCTTGAATGCACCACTGCATATTTTTCCCCTCAGTGCAGAAGTTGAGGGATAATGTTTTCCATCATTTCTTCTGTTTATAGTTCAGTGTAAATGCAAGAAGGGTGAGTTTTGATAACTGTATTATTAACTATACTATTATGGTTAAGTACAGCTAAGCGCATTTGCTCAATTATACATGCACTGAGATTCTACTCATCCAACTTACTGCAGTAGTGATCACCTGGCTCTGCATGCTGGATACAAGCTGCTAAATAGAAACGGTGGAACGGATTCAATGAACTTCTTGTGACTTTTACCCAAATGCAATCACCAGGAGCTACTGTTCTCCAACTTTTACATGCATTCCATTTCTAATAAACCTAAATAAAATAGTGCTTGGTGTTCTCAGTTTTTTTTTTTTGTCTGCAGCTCTCTACCATGGACATCTTAGCTGCTTTTCCTAGTCTGTCAGTTTAAGTGGACGACCATGGGTTTGGTTTTGGAGATACTATGGCTATTTTTAGATAACATGCACAACTGTAAGCAGTGAGATGCCTGAAGTCTTGTTTTATAACCTGAACGTGCCAAACAGGAAGACTGTATTCACAAATCAGGTGTCTGCTGAAGGCATCGTGTTGCAGTGGACTTTATTTCTTCTAGAGATAATAAACAAATAGGGGTGACTAAAATACACACATTACTTTTCAGATGTTCAGATAGAAAACCATGACCCTTTTTTGTTTTAATCCATGATTACTATCATGTAAAACACACTGAACTGTGTTGTTATAATGAGAAAAAGGGGGAACAAGTTTAAAGCAGCATGAAACCTTTTCAAGGTGTTACCTGGGAAGTCATGGAGAGGCAGGTGAGGCTGGCAGTGATGGCCGATGCAAATCATTACGCCATCAAAAATGTGCTTCTCCTTTTTACCATCCTTGTTTTCCGTTTCAACATCCCACTGTCCCGAATGGGAAAAATCTGATCTCATCTTTATGTTCAGGACTCGAGTCTGGGATACAGGAACACAGAAACGGTTAGCTAAAGGGATCATTTGCAAATAGGGGAGAGAGAAGCATGAAGCTGCATCCTTACGTTGAAGCGGATGTGCTTGGCGAGCTGGAAATGGTCGGCATACATCCGATAGTAGTCCATGATAAGGGAGTTGTGCATGTAGTTTGGGAAATGAGCTGGGATGGGGAAATCGCTGTAGCACATCATCTCCTTGGAGGTGTTGATGATGACAGAATGATAGATGCTGGCCCGGTCCGGCTCTGGATTCTCCTGCAGTGACAGAGAGCCGGGGCTTATACGGCAAGCCCTGCTGTGTGAGTACAGCTTCATCTTAACTCAGAAAAGCACAACTATTTAATAAACACATTACATAACACATTGTAAGTAATAACTTTTGTTGATTTGCTCTATTCGGTTTTAAAGCAAACGAAAACCCAAATTTGAGACTTTAATAAAATTAAACTTCACTGCAACCTAAATTCTTTGCAACTCCCCTGTTCCTCAGACTCTTTTGAAGCATTGATTCCGCAATTAAATTGTATTCAATATTTAATTGAATTTTAAAACAGGACTTCTTAAAGACCTCTTTTTAAACCCCTTAACTAACATGAGATGCTTCTGACAGTCTCTGTTGTAGCCCGTGGTTTGCATTAGATGGATCTTTAGCTCCCGCTGCTCCTAACTCCTAAATTGGATTTGCTTCCCAATCCTCTGTGGTATGCATTTATCTAATTTTCCCAAGCACCTTTTTTCTCTCCCTGCCACATTTTTTCCTTCCACTAAACCTTCCACTCTAAAATACTAAAAGACTTACATTTGGACATATTTACTGTGAAAAAACATATTTAGATAAAAAAAGACAACAGATGTATAACACGTTAATTCACAAGATATGAACTCAATACTTTCTAAAGAAAACTTCCCTCTAAAAAAAAAATAAACCCACAAAACGTTTTTGGATGAACGCAAGCAGGACCGACCTTGAATCTCCACAGCCCACCGATGTCCTCACTGCTCTCGAGGCAGACCGGCTCCAGCCCTTCATCCAGGCAGCACTTCATGCAGACCAGGCCCGAGCTCCCCGCTCCGACCACCGCCACACGGCGACTCATGGTGCGGCTCTGCGACCGAGAGAAGCGCGTCTCTTATCCCGCAGGACAACGTCACTCAACGCACGTCCACGCGGTCACGCACCAAACAGTACAGATCAGCCGCGTTTGTAAATGTGCGTTCTCCGATTACATTACTTTAATGTCTACAAAGAGCTCAACGCGTGTAGCACCTCCTCTCTTCAGGACCGCTTTCAGTTTCCAGCAAAACAAAATCCATGTCATGCACAAACAGTGGCCCAAAACAAAAATGTATCAATAATAACAAGAAAGAGAAAAGCGTACCTGTTTTGGTTCCAGGAAGAAAACAGCTTGTTTGGGGTTTGGTTTAACTGTGCAGTGAGAGGAGCTGAACCAGAAGCCTGGACTGCAGACTGGACCTCTGCGTCTTGTCTGTGCAGACGGAGAGGAAGAGCAAACACACTTCCTGGGCTGGGAAACGCTTTAATACCCTCCACAGCCAGTAATCATTAAACAAACTGCTGGCAACAACATCAGCCTGTAGCAGAGACGGGGGGGGGGCGGAAGATGGCGCTTAGTGGCAGGAACATATTTTATGGCTTTTAAAACATATATTTTAAATGGTTAAAATGCTCACGCACATTTATTTAAGAATGTTTTTTGTTTTTTTATCAGATGAAATGAAACTTTTAGGACCCTCATACCAGATTTAGCTTTTTGCAGCAAATGATTCAAAGAAAAATCACAGAACACAACTATCTGCTAAATACCTGATGATTGAGATATTGATCTTTTATAACAACACAGTTAAACAAGCGTTGATTTGTTAAAGTACTCTCAGAGCATCTTAGATTTACTTAAATTTAACTTTTATTTAGTAGAACTGTAAAAAAAAATAAAAAATGGTACATCAGTTAATATTTCATTTCAACAGAGTAGTGTAAATGCTCTAAAAACCACTGAAAGTCTTTTGTGCAGCTTTATCTATCTATCTATCTATCTATCTATCTATCTATCTATCTATCTATCTATCTATCTATCTATCTATCTATCTATCTATCTATCTATCTATCTATCTATCTATCTATCTATCTATCTATCTATCTATCTATCTATCTAAATTTGCTTCTCTGTGAGTGGGCCCTGTTTTCACTAATGCTCGCCTGCATATGGTGTCTCCCGTCTCACGTAACCAGAATCCACTCACTAGAACAAACACAGAGCAGGGTGCTATTTATCTGAGAATCAATCTTTCCCCTGACAACTCCAGTGAGCTTATTCATGGAATAAAACGGGCAGCTCTAGTACCGTCACCTTGGAGATAAACAGTAAATGAATACTGTATAGTTTTTTTAATTTATATTCTTAAGATTCTCAGTTAGTTTCAGGCCTGGTCTTTGACCAGACCATTCTAAGTCATGAATATCTGCTTTGAAATCTATTGTAGCTCTAGCTGTATCTTCAGTGTTGCGCTGCAGTAAGGACAGGAATGTGAACCTGCACCCCAGTCTCAAGTCCATTGCAGCTTCAAACCGACTTTCTGCCATGATTGGTTCTGTATTTCCATTAACTCTGACCCACTTACATGAAACTGATAAAATAAGAAACATTGTCAGGGCATTGACGCCGCTACAGTCATGTTGTGACGTTAATGGGTGAGCTTTTTCAAACAGGCGAAATTAGAGTACAGTACTCCATACTAACTGAGGAACTATTAGTCTAGACTACAAGTCTATTAAGCAAAGTATGGAGAAATTAGGGGTATGGTTTACTTTATTTGTTCTGTTTTTCTTTTCTTTTTGTATCTTAATTGGCTTGATTATTAGGACAGTTCAAATTAATTCTCTTACCCAAAATTATTCAAGATTTTACCAGTCACATTTCATACATTGGTGCTGTTCGAATCCATCTCCACCTAACTTTAAAAGTTAAACGATTGCATAACTGAGTAGACAGTCTGTTAATATTTACAAGCCTAGTGCTTCACAATGCTTTGGTTAGATCAAGTGTTGCACAGTGGATGCAGCTGTAAAGATATGGTGGTACATCCTGACTGTGTTTTATACAACACATTAAATATATAATATAATTAGCAGTCATTTGTGACAGCCAGGGCAACAGCAATATTCTGTTCGTCAGATCTAAATTATTTTTGCACACTAAATCCTTACGGTGGGAGCAGCATTGTGCTGTGGTGCTGTTTTCATTGATAAGGTATATTGAAGCTGGTTATAGTTTATGGGGAGATGGAGGAAGCTGAATACAGGACACTCCTGGAAGAAAACCTGCCCGAGGCTGTGATTTCTGGCTGTTATGAAACAAAATGCTTAATAAAACCAAAAGATAAATATGCGCTAGGCAATAAACACATCACGAATAACGTTGTTTTTATCTCAGACCAAATCATGCGTGTAAAGTGCAACAGTGACCTTTGATACAGCATGAGTGGTGATCTCCTGGAA
>JAVLVB010001013.1:124214-159742 GCA_032876305.1 Orestias chungarensis | reverse complement strand
TAAAATATAATATATATATATATATATATATATATATATATATATATATATATATATATATATATATATATATATATATATATATATATATATATATATATATATATATATATATATATATATATATATATATTCTATCTATCTATATAGACATATAACTGTTAAAATCTTCTTTCTCTGAACTAGGAACTAGTGTCATCTCAAAACAGATGTGAGCTTTTCATAAAGATTTTCAGCAGTGCCCATATTGCAGGTGGGCATGTCAAGGAACTTGGTCTCCACCTGCATGACAGTCTCATCATATATTCTGGCTAAAATAATAAACTCTTTGTGTGTTTTTATGTTGTTAGATTCATCACACATGAGTGAATATGGCCGGTCTGGCAGATTCTGGAGACTTCATTGTCCAGTTCAGCAGCTATGGCTCCTGTACGAAAATATACTAATATTCAGATTGGAGATAAAGCTTTTATTAAAATCACTGGCAGGATGGTGGAAAAACCAACAAATAAATCAAACACAAACAATAAAAAAACACTGATCTTACTTTTTACAAGCTGTGTTGTTTTGGTTCTACCAGATGAATATTTTCTAGCTACAGCTGAGTCTGGAAACATATCTGCTACAGTTTTGCTGAAATCCTCACAAAAGGCAAACGTTATGTTGTTTTGAAGCTCTTATTTCTTCTTTTTGTTGACTGTCTCGCTCATTTTTTGTACAAATGAACAGAAGTAGGATAATGCCCTGTGTTGGCATGTCTGGGGCTGGTGTTAGGGGAAGCTCTAAGCTCTATGTAAGGGGTACATGAGAGGGGAAAGGATTTGTCTCTTTTTATTGCTCGCACTTTTATTCTGACATGGTCTTTTTTTCCCTTCTTAAAAATGTTTTCTGCTCACAAAGTCACCAGGTCTTAGGGAAGTGAAGGTCCAAACCAGGTAGTCCCACAGGTAAACCCAAAATAGGATGATATATTTTACTGGTTATTATGTACAAATATAAGGAGATCTTGTGGTCTACTGCTATTATTGGGGGGCCTTTTTAATTTTAGAGGTTGATATTTTTGGGAAGCATAAGCTGGAAGATTCTAATATCTAGTGTGTTGATTTTTTCTGAAGCTCCAGCTTTCCCTCTTAATCCTTCTGCAGAGAGTCCTCTGGTTCACACACACCCAAAGCATTTGGTCCCTTTTTTGAATCTCTCTTCACTTGATGTGACGACGCAGGTTGAAACAAGCTTTACAGACAATGCGATGCATGTTTGTCAAACCGCCCAACTGTATAACATCCACAATTCCTCAAGTTAACGTATCTCACAATAGCTTCTTTTGGGTTGATTATAAGTTTTCAGTCCTTATGATTGTATGCTTATATTATGCTACTTATAGTTTTTCTGTTCTAGTCAAGATTGTTTTATTTTCATAAACATTTAAGCTGAATATTTCACGAGAGAGTAGTCACGTGGAAAGTTGCCTTTCTGGGGCAAAGTCTCCTGTCCAGTAGCTGATTAATGACATGGAGTCATACCATGTGGTAATAGTCTGTTGGATGACTGCTCAACAGGTTTTCTTTCCCGTTCACATGTTTGATCAATCTAAAAGGTCAACTTGAACTTGTGTAACCAGTTGAATTGCGTATTTTGTTTTACTAACAAAGTTTTCATCAGAACAATGTTGTACACTCCTGGAAAAGAGGTTCTGATACAATTACAAAGTCTCTTGATATGACTTAAAAGGAATTTTCAGAGGAATCTATTGCTAAGGCTCTTTAGATATCACTCTGCTAGAAATGTAGGGAGGTTCCAGAAAACTCTGAAGGTTCCACGTGGAGATAACGAAATTGTCACTTAGGTTTAGAGATTTTTTCCACAGATTTTATTTATCATCAGGTTCCAGTAACTGTGGTTATTTCTCTAAACCAATATTTCTAATAAACACAAGTACAGCAAAATCTGAAAACGAGATGCAAACCTTATAATACCATTTTCACACAGTTCTAATTAAGTTGTATATATATTTTTAATTTACTTTTACCCGGATTTCATTGTATTTAAACGTATGCGCTTCAGCGGTTTATACAGCATGAGCTCCCTGGATTGCATGCTGTTGGGTAACTCTACAAGAGAGATGTCAGTAAAAAAACAAACAATATCTACTGCGTCAGAGAATAAACTTTGAGGAAAATGTTATGTTAGTGTTCACTTGGTTTAAAAAATTACAATTTTTTTTCTACTTTCTGTCAAAATCTGCAGAGATTTGACCAAAGTTGTAAACTAGAAAGCAACAAAAGAAATATTCAAAAGACAGTAATGTTCAAATATAATTGCCAATTATTGACCCACCCCTGATACCCCCACAGTCCCTAAACATCATCACTACTGTCACAGCATGTTGGCCTCAAATCTTTACACAAACATGTTTAAACGTGGCTCCAACCACACTGACTAGCACCAATCACTGCAAACGTCTTGGGCATGACAGCAGGAAGAACAACGGAGGGAAGGTTTATCTCTTTGACCAGATTAATATACAGATAGAAGCAAGACAGGGAGTGAAAAACGGAGGGAGCATGGTCAGCAGTTTCCTTTTTATTAATTTCAATTTACAGTTTGTATACCTTTAATTTTATTGCTTTAACAATTATCTAGCACACTTTTTCATCAAGGAGTAAAAAGCAAGGTTAGAAATTAATTGGCCAATTGTTACAAATACAGTCATTAAATGGATTCATCATCAACGCTACAAAATTAAATTGAAATGCCATATTTATAAAAGCATCTAGATGGTGTGCTGCCTGAGAGATAATCTGGGAACATAGTGCCTCTAAAACTTTTCCATTTATTCATTTGGCAGAGGCTGTTATCCAAAGCAACTTACATTCTAGGAACAACATTCACACAACAGTAAAGTAAGAACAGACCTTAGAACTTAATAAATTGACGAAAAAGGATGACATCTTAACTTAGAAAATTAATGCCTTGTTGATATTTATTTAATAGGATTAGAAACCTATGACTACTGACTCTAAACAAAATAAGTTATCAGTCGAACAAATCATATGTCACAAATGACAACTGCAGGAACTGAGGCTTTTTTCGGAGCTCTAAAGAAAGGACAAAAAAGACAATGGACTTGGAAGTCAGAAACTACAAAATACTTAAGTCAACTAAACCATAACAATCCCCACATAGAGAATTATAAAGTTGATAATAGTATAGACTGACATAATACATTTTAAAATAACAGCAAAAGGTGAAAAACCATCATGAATTAGTTGCATTTAACACCTAAGATGTTATAGTGGTCAGTTAACAATTACTTTGATAAATTAAAAAAATTAAAAGGGCCTAATTTGTGTTTGGGTATGTTTAAGTACTGATCATGATAAAGTAAGTACATTTTCATTAATGCAGACTTACTTTAGCAAGAAATTAATATGATCAGACAGTTGCTTCAAGATCTAAACAGCATTTGCATTAATACAGTTGCAGTGGTGGTAGGTGCGATTTAAATTGTGCTCTCAAGTTGTGATGCTTCTGCCCCATAATGTTTTAACATGTCAATGGAATCATTTAGAGTTATTATTAGCTAGATTTCAATAACGTATACGACAGTAAGAGACAATTATTCGGTTAAACCCACAACTATATATCTATGGAAATGTAAATAATATCAACAAACAGTATGATTTGTGACAAATTTATCATGACATTATGGACACAATAGTTTCTGTAAAAATTTATGTCAAAGTGATTCATCTCCTTTGAAGTCTCTTTCTAATTTGATTGAATCTACATTACCTCTTTTCTCATAAACAATGGTGTAATTAAACCTTTCATTTTCAGCAGTGTAACAGTGTCACATAAAACCTTTACTCGTGTCCAGCATCTGAGTAGGTTGATGGACTTATGGGAGAATTTTATTTAACAAAAGCACCGCCATGAACATGGTTCCTGCGCATGCCATCAACCAGGGAGAACCCAGGGCAGACCTCTGGGCCTCTGGCTCTGGTACCACTCTGGTTTTAAAAGGCTTAGCAACCCGTTCCCATTGTGTGAGGATGGCTTGCCTGGCTCCAGCCCACTGACCAGGCCCGGTGAGGCGATACTGGTAAGGAGTGCAGGGACCGAAGAAGATCTTTGCCCAGAGGACTGGGTCTGCTAAGAACAGTCTCAGAAGAGGTGGTTTAACACCAATCTGTGAAGAAAAGCTTATTATCTGGTAACCTGAGTCTAATACACTGTAAATGATAAAGTGTTGGGGATTCCTTACCTCCCTGGCCATGAAATCCAAGTGTTGAATGAAATCCACCTGGAGAACAGCCTTTTGTGGGTCAGGATAGCTTAAAAACAGCAGAAAATATGTTGACAGAAAGATTTTGATCCAAAACCATTCTTTGAGTATGAGGATAATGCCTACCTGTGCATGTTTAGCCTCCTGTCGAACTCAATGACTTCTAGCATTTTTAGCTTGGACGGAAGACAGGTTAGACCTGAAACATTAAACATTACATCTAATGATTGTTCATTTCCAAATTATTTTACAGTGCCTTTAATAATATTCATAACCTTTGCTCCTTTTTTTAAATGTTGTTCTCTCAAAACCATAAATCTAAATGAATTTTTTTTTATAAAACCTTTATTGTTGTATCAACTAATTATAGTGAAAAGTTGGAAATTCTCAGGACAAATAATAAATGGTTTTGATCTATTTATGTAGCTATTTATGTAGCTTTTAACATTAACAGAAATTGAAACATTCGTCTTTGCAAGTTAGCTCAAGGTGAGATTGGATGGGAAGGAAAACATATCCAAGAACCGTTCTATTAGATTTAGGGTGGGATTTTGACCGAATCGTTGTTTGTAATTCTGACTGTATGTGAGGTTGCTGTTGTTGAAGATTGTGCTTTACCATGTTAAAAAATGAAAAGTTTAAGGTTTATGAATACTTTTTAAGTCACTTTTTAAATATGTGTTGTGTTTACCTGAAAACACCTTAACAGCCCATCGAACCTGCATCTCCACGATTGGCATGATTGGTCCCTTAGCTTGGAAAAGACCCATGACCGCCATTGTGGGATGATGCAGAGATGGTGGAAACACTCTTCTGAATTATATTTTAAAAAAAAGTTATCTCTTATCATTTAAAGGTTGGTTTGTGCAGAATGAATGAATGCACAAAATTTTGGAGTCATAGTTGTTACTCAGATTGTAATTAATGTTTATAATTTGATTTACACAAATAGTAAAATCTTCAATGGATAAAAATATTTTATTGTTCTGTTATAGCTCGTGTTTGTATCCCCTTAAACACTTAACTCAACTTGTAAATGTTGTGCACAGACTTACTTGTACAATGTAAACTCGCTGTGTGGTCCTTCAAATAGGGCAGAGGGTAAAAATGGGAACGTTCCCTTATAACCTGTACAAAAGATTACGGCATCAATGTTTTCTTCCACTGTGCCATCCTCAAATACAACTCCTGAATTCTTGAAGGCTCGGATGTTGGGCTTCATAACAAGAGCTCCCTGAAGGATTTGGCCAGGAATATCATCATTGATTAGAGGCTTTTTTTCCAAAAGTCTGTTAAAGAAGGTGCAAAAAGAATAATTTATACATGATTCTGTACATCAGCATCTCTATGTTATCTTGTTTCGTCTTTTGCCAGCTGATGTTTTTTTCTAGCTTGTACAAATTTTTACTTTTTCATTCTCCAGTCACAATGAGGAGTTTTAAAAAAAATCAAAATGTAAGTTCTATTTCTAGGTTTTCTGTTTTGGTTCAGTCAAATAGTAATGTTTTAAACCTAAAATATGTCGACTGTTAAAATTATACTGAGTTGACAGTTTGTCAGCATACAATGTTAATGTTACGTTTTTGACATTTTGGTCTTGGAGAGAAGGAAAACTAATGTAAAACTGTTGTCTTCTTCCATGATTGCTGCCATGTCAACTAAATATACTGTAAGGCTGAAGAGAACCTTATGTTGAACATCAGTGCTTGTAACATCACTGAAGGGTTATTACCGCCTGCATACTGAGATCAGTGGTGTGAAATCCATAGTGTTATCAGTTTAAAAGTCTATTATTACTAAATTGTTTAGTTTCCCTTCTTAAAAAGATCAACTAAATGTATAGATAAAACTTTTACACTCTGTCAGTGCCTCCAGGTGGTCAGATAGATTTGAATCTGGCGGCAAGTTTTAATTTTCAAGCAACCAGTATGAAGAAGTAAGCACACACAGCAGCGGGTATAATTATTTTTGATTAAATGCTAAGCTAATTTGTATATATTGAATGCAACTCCTTTAGACTTAATTTTGGTCTAAGATCACCTTTAGTAGAAGTCAGATCTAGACAGGTGTTTCAGGCAGTGAAGTATTTACCTGTGTCTCGGCTTCAGACCGTACAGTACGTGGTCATATTTTTGGTTTAGTGCTTTCTCTGCTGCCCAGTTTAATAATGTCTTGGGGAGCAGCTGCAGTAGGAGGAACCTGAACCTGGAGATCAGCGCCATGTCCAGAGGAAGACCGTTATGGGCCATTCTGCTAATCACCCAGACCCCTTCCCGTGTACTGAGAAATGTCTGAAGAGGGTTGAGAAATATATACAAGTGGAGAATGTTGGAGGTTTTTCTCATATATCTTAGGTTCTGAAGCATCACGGTACTTCTTCTGTGTTTGTGTTTTTCTTACCTTCTCTGCAGATCTACTAATCTCTACTGCAACATCTCCTCCAGAGTTGCCAATACTGATAACAATCACCCTTTTCCCCCTAAAGGTATCAGCATCTTTATATTCCCAGCTGTGAAGAAGCCTTCCAGAGAATGTTTCGTGCCCTTTAAAAAGAACGTATGGCCACACAGCTTTAACCTAAAAGTTTTGAGACTTTTGGTAACAACATATTACCAGCCTACTAAAGTGGAGTAATCTTGTTACCTTGAAAGTCAGACAGGGGTAGGTCTGGCTTGGTGTAATGTCCTGAACACACCAGAACTGCATCAAAGATGTGTTTTTTTTCTTCCCCATTTTTGTTTATGGTCACTACATCCCACTGACCAGACACTGAGAAGTCTGGCCTCTGTGTCACACTCCTCACAGTGGTCTGACGTGTGTACAGGAATGCAAGCATTATCGAAGAGGATCTTTTACATTTACATAGAAAAGAAAAAACATGATAATGAATCAGGAGGGACCTGAAAATGGATGTGTGGGAGTAGGTGAAAATGCTCAGCGTAGAGCCGGAAGTACTGCAGCAGCTGAGAGTTGTGCATGAAGTTGGGATAGTCGTCCGGCATGGGGTAATCGCTGAAACACATAATCTCTTTGGAGGTATTAACCACCAGAGAGCGGTAGATGCCGGATCGTTCTGCTTCAGGCGACTCCTGCAGACTCAGAAAAACATGCACACAAACTTAGAATAACATTATTCAGAAGAGGCAACAATGTTACATGATTTTTTTTTTTTATAAATTGAAAAGTGTGGTCTGTTTGTATTTAATCCTCTAAAATTAATCCTGTTAAATAAAATTGAGTAAAACTGAGTTACTTCAGCATAAACTTAACATTCCCTTTGTGTTGGAGACAATCTTTTAAGATAGAAAGAAAATTTTACTTGATATATGTTGATCAGAGTTAATAGGAAGGTAGATGAAGCCAAATATAATAAAATCATATCCCAATCTTCAAATATGGTTTAGGTAAAGCATAGAAAACTGAGCCAAAGTAAAAATTCCAGACCTAAATGCCGCTGAGCATCTGTGGCAACATTTGAAAACTGATGCTTGGATATCGTCACTAAACAATCAGATCTTTTGATAAGAAAAATATACAAAACACAGGTAGCAGCTTGACTAGCAAAATTTGACGATATTATTTCATCTGTTGAAACTGTCATCACCTTAAAGTTCCACAGGCCACCAATGTCATCCGTGCTTTCAAAGCAGACAGGATCCAAGCCCTCATCCAAGCAGACTTTGATACAGACCAGCCCTGAACTGCCTGCTCCGACTACAGCCACACGCCGAACCATCACTAAGGAGAGACAAATTTGCCTTTTCTACAGGAAATCACTCTCAAGTTATTTAGCGAATTAAAATTTGACAGAAAAATGAGACAGAACCAGCATTTCTTTTTCTTCTTTTTTTTAATTTGAGACAATAAATAAAGATATTTTATAATTGAAACAAAACACCAGAATTTTTTTTAAGTTGTTGTATAATTTATACCTCTACGTATTTATTCCTTAAATATTTTGTTGTACATTTATAATTAGCTAATTATTATGAACCTTTAAAAATATGTACAACCACATTTGTAGACAATAATGTTATAATTAAAACCATTTAGGTGTTTTTCAAACATTAATGGCTTACAGGCCTGAGGAGTAAAAACTTTAATCAGTACAACAGCAGTATATGGGTATCTATATGGTTAAATTATTTATCTATTTTAACATATTTTAGCTAAACAATGTTTTGTGTTTGTTTAGCATGAAGTGTTCTAAGGTCAGATCCAAATGTGACAATGTAAATACATAATGAGGCATTCAAAATCTAAATCAAATAGTTCAGAAGCTCAAAATACTTTTTAGAAGTTTGTTCAAATGTTTATACTATGATTACTGTCCTATATGTTTGCACTTCATTTTCTCTCTTTTTTAGCTCTTATTAAATATGATTTCAAATAGACATTATTGTCTTATCTTTTTTTTGTTTTCTAAATTAAAGTATGGGTTTTGCCTTATTTTACATATTGTTTTGAGGTGAACTTGCATTTGACACCTACTGTACAGCTTTTGGTTTAGTTTTTGTCATTCTTGTGTAGAAACAAAATTAAAGTTTTATTCAAACGCAAAAAAAAAAAGTTAGTTCAATTCTTTGATTAGCAGGAAAACTGCAAAAGAACTGTTAAAATATTAAAAACTGCTAACTGTTCTTGAACAGTACAAAATGAACTCAACATTTAAGAATCATTAATCACCATAGCATGAGTTCATTTAGTTAGTTAGCATTTATTTAACTCTGCTGGACTATTGTCCTCAGCTTGGCAATTGTACAACACTTCTGTTATTGCAGTCTGAGAGAAATACCACAGATCCACTGCTGGTCTTACCTTCTTATGTAAGCTGTGTAAAAGAAATGTTGCAAATAGTTGCCAGACGTGAAACAGCCTGTAAACTGAGCTGCTGCTTGTTACATCATCAGTTAAACAGTATGGTAGACAGGGAACTTTAACCCTTTGTAGTGTAGAGGGAATGTTAGTTGAACAGAGAGTACAAACAACCAGTCTGTACTCAACTGAGGATTGACTGTCTAATGTCTACTGCCTACATTGTTTAGTCTAAATTTAAATAATAAAATTGCTTTTGCGATGCAAGTATCCATATTTGCAAAATTCATACACTAACATATAAACTATATAATCCTATTATGGAATTCTGTGTCAGAATTTGATCTGGATATTGATTTATTATAGGGGTGCCATGAAACAAACGGATACATTTAAACCAAAAAGTAAAGCTCCTCACAGTTTTATTCTGTGTTTTTGTTTTACATTTTACCATAAAAATAACTTGAATAAGTAGGATCTGCATTTTTGTAAATGCTGAAAATCCAGTAGTGGAAAACGTTATCTTGTACTTGAAAAATATGAAAAATAAAATGACTTGTACAGCAATTTTGAAGTGTTTAGTCAGTAATGGTTACTTTTTAAGCCCTGCCTTATCAACTCTCAGAAACTTAAAAATGGACTGTGACTAGGCTACTGCACAAGGTTATTTTTCTTACTCTAAGCTATGCAGACATGGACTTGCAGATGTGCTAAATATCATGCTTATTGTATTGAGCTTAAGATCACACATTAAAGGTCATATATTGTTTGTCTAAGCATTTTCTATCAGAAGATAGGAACCCTTTTGTATCTGTATGGTCCTCCTTTCTTTTAGAAAAGTTTAAATGTTTTATCTTTTGTAGCTGATGTCTCTCAATGTGACTCAAGACTTTTAAAGCCCAAAATGGCTCTATAGCCTTTATAGACCTCCTTATCTCTTTTTCAAAAATCTGTTTTTTCTTTGAGATCAGAGGATAACATATTGATTTTTAAGATGTTTTGAGCGGTATATAGTTGTATTTCAGTGCTGTGACCAGTTTATCAAAGCCATTGTTGGGGCTGCAGAGGAGAAGCTTGTTGTACCTTTTATCTCCAGATTAGTGCAGCCCAGTTTAATCCATACTGGTTTGCACATGTGAAAAGAACAACTATGATGAAGTTAAAACATCCCAACACCTAAAATCTGTACACACTTCGCTAACCACAATCTTCAAAGTATTAATACAAACTTGTGCATCATTGTAAAGCAAAAGAAAAATTTGCCCAAGTTGAGGTTCTGCAGGAGCTGCCATCAAGTTCATGTTACACACCTGTAGATAAGAAAATAAAGAGGCCGGGACTGATGAAGATGCCTAACCACTGTGTACAAGGAACGCAATCTCTGCACATGTAAGACAACTCCAAGACTAATAAATAATCTTCCAGATTGATTTCCAGCAGACAGGAATCAAGCCTTCAAGCCTAACAGATGTGCATTCTTGACCTGCTGCTACACGCAGAAAGAGAACTGTCAGAGGTTTCACCTCCCAAAGCAAATGTGTTAAATAACATATTTAATACAGAAAGAAGAAATAACAAAAAAAACAACAAAACAATTAGTAGATTCTTGGTACAAATGTTGTATTACTGACACCTGTTGCTTTAATGTTTCTTTAAAAACATTTAATTGAAAACATCAGACATTAGTATGCTACATAAAACATAGTGAAATTTATCACAAAACATTTAGTAAGACATGTTTTATCACAGTGTTGTAATGATAGCATATGGTTATTGGTGAGGAAGTATAGAACTATACCACAAGTTGTCTAGAGTTTTCAGTATGTGCAGGTAATCTTTATACCCGATCACAAGATGAATGTATAGAGAAGTCAAGGTGAGGATGTTAGACTGTAAAGCCTGGTGGAACCACTACGCTGAGGGTCTGTCTGAGTGTTGTTGAGGTGCTTTGTAAAAAATAAATGGAGTAAAGAAAAATAATTATCTCAAGTTCTTTAGTTTACCTCTAATTATGAGTTAAGAGGTTTGAACTGTAAACATTAGTTGGTGTTCCAGCCATGAATATATGTCAAAACTACGGCAGATCTGGATTTGAACCATTTTTGTGTCACTCGCTCTTTTCTTCTACTTCCATTTCTTAGGAAGACAGACCTTGTCATATTTCATCCAGACCCAACATCCTCCCTTATTGTGGTATTAAGTAAACAACGATCTGCAGCAGACCTTTAGTAGTTCTGGCGTTCCCGTGAGCAGTTAAGACTGCTTACAGTACTTTTAGCAAAAAGAAGCATTACTTAAAAGCAAGCTGGTCTAAGTGCTACCAGTGTTGTATGTCAACGTAAAATAGAGCATGCAATACACAAACACAGTTAACAGGGCTGCACCAAAGCATGTCTGACATATTTCTTGTTTGTTTCTGGTAGGTTTTCTGATTATTAGACTGTTTGTGGGCGAATTTTGGAAATCAGGGTTGGGATGATGGTGGGATAGTGGACTTGGGCGTAGTAGACGGCGCCTCCTCCGGCCATGAGCAGCAAGCTCCACTTGATCAGGCGGCCTGCCGTTGAGCTTTCTTTTGGTCCGAGCTGTGATAGCACAGAAAAAAAATGGTCTGAGTAGAAAAGACTGCACTCGAAAATGTACTTGAACATAGAAATGTACATGAACACATTTACAGATGCATTGGAAACCTTCTTTTTCAGGGTTATATAACTTCTTTTTAGATTACATAGTTGGGCTCAAGGTTGAATTTATTTTTTCTAAAGCGTATATGATCGAATTAAACATACGAGGTCAGATGCTGAAAAAATGATTGTCGTTTTAGTTTTATTCTTTGTGTTCATTTATTTGTTCTCATTGCTTCTGTTTAAAATTTCTGCTGTAGATTAGTGTTTCTTTCTGGGAATTTATTGTATGACTTTTGTTTTCTGTTATTTTTTAATGTAGACTTTAAAAAAAAAACTTTTTTACACCTCCTCTCTGCCTGCCATCTCATCTCTCTGGTGCCTGCTTTCTCCCCAGTTGAAAACACTCTCCTCTGATTAGTTCCTTTGGCTTCTCAGCCACACTCAACTCTCTCTCTCTCTGTGCATATAAACTGGGTTTTTTCCGTTTGATTGTTGTTCCTTGCTGTAGCTGTTTTTCTAGCTCCTGAATATTTACGATTTGTCACCCAGAGCTCTTTAGTGTTTCACTGACCTGTAAGTTACTGTTTATGGTCAGAAATAAATCATCACTTCAACTTTGTGCTTCCATCATACAATAATTATGAAAAAACACACATCTATGCATCTGCTCTTTACAATGTACCAAGGAGAGAAAACCCCATTTATTATAATACCAGAAGCTTGTTGATTTCTATTAAGCGTTTCATTTAAGAGAAATCTATTAAAATATTAGTTAATGTATTTTACATATTAATGACCCATTTAAATTATTTACAAAGTATTGTGTTTCATTCTAACTTGGAAAAGAGGAGCATTTAAAATCGTCTGAAGAGCAAAGCTGACAGGATATTTGTGCAGATAGTGATTGTATGTAAACTTCTGACCTGGGGTACTGTACTGTATGTACTGTACTGCTCATCTCATACCTGCCGGGTTCTTAGAGGCTGGTACATGCGGTCAAACTGGGTGAATATTGCCCTGCGGGCGCCGTCCCATTTTCCAGGTCCCATCAGTCGGTACTGGTAAGCAGTGACGGGTCCCCAGAAAACACGGCGAAACAGCGGGAAGTCGGTGAGGAAGAGCCAGAGGAGGCTTGGACGCACTCCGATGTCTTTGGCTAAGTCGTCCATGTACTCAACAAAGTCCACCTGAATGGGCGTCAGCCTTGAAACAACATAGCTGTGGGGAAAATAAACAAAACCAAAAAAAAAAAGTAAACAGAACTAAAATATTTTACTTTCAGACTTTTAGAAAATATCAATAATAAATATTATTCATACTTTTTCTCAATATTCTTGGTGTCCTTCTCAACAGCCTTGATCATAACTTTGCTTGAGGGAAGCTTTTTATGTCCTAAAGAACGAAAGACATTTAACAACCAGACTTAATTTGCATGAGTGAAGGTCATTATAATATTATTTAAACTTGTACTACAGTGGTCTCTGCTAAAATCAAGCCCCACCTTTGAAGACGCGAGCTACAAAGCGGGCCTGCATCTCGGCTTGTGGCATGATGGCTCCATCAGAATGGATAAAGCCCACGATAGCCAGCGTAGGATGATCAAGGAGTGGAGGGAAGACATGTTTGTAGAGACCCACACGGTGCCCCGACTTGTACATGACATTGTTTGGCAAGTATGGGAAGTCATAGTTGTACCCCGTGGCGAAAACAATCAAATCAACCTGTGATAGAAAAAATATCTTAGAGTTAGGAGTTTTTCCTTAAAGGATCTACATCTAATAAATCTAATAAAACACTTCTCTAACATTTTCCGCAGCGCTGCCATCATCGAATACCACAGTGGAGCCGCGGATCTCTCTTATGTTTGGCTTAACCAGGACTGACCCGGATAAAACCCTGAAGGGAAGGTCATCGTTGATCACGGGAATCTGGCTAAAGAGCCTTTGGAAAAAAAAAAGAGAAATGAGGGAAAATGATTTAACAGTAGTTGGCAAGTACGATGAAACCTTCTAAAGGTTGATTACCAAACCCAACAGTTACAAAAAATAACAGCTTCAGTTACGTGGCGGTCAGCCAACTTTAGATCAGATAGTTTTATCTTCTACTTTTTGTCTTTCTAGATCAAAAACATTCAGGTTTGCATTATTGTGCAAACACGCAGTTTGGCTCACAGAGAATAAAAACCGGATAAACGCAAAGAAATTCTGTAAAAAAAAAGTGAATAAAAATAATGATTATAATTTCATTCTAAGATACATTTTTATTATCATCCTTATCCTTATGTTTAACAGGAACACAAGATTCCAGTCAAAGTCCCCACATGTTTCTGTTTGTGATGGTAGGATGTTTCTGAAATTATTCCAAAACAACCAGTTGGTATGTAGATAACTTTTAAAGCTTGTAATTGATACTCTGTAAACCAAAGGTACCACTCCTTTGTTCCAGTTCTCTATCAGTGAGCTTTAGTCATTTTTAATTACCTTTCTTTACCATACAAGACAAAATTGCCTGCATCTTATTTTCCCCCAATTGTAGTTTTTTCAGACTTTTAATCATGATAATTTGCCTATCGTGTGTGAATGGCATGTTCTCGCTCATTTAAAAAAAGGGGAGGATTATGAAACTGCAATTAAGGATTAAAGCATTTTCAAAGCATTTTGCCCATACAGTATTTTTCCAGGGTGCCTCAGTACTTATAATAATTAAGTGACATCAGATTTTCAGTCTGACAAACCCCAGTCCTCAAAAGCTCTCTGATTTAACACAGCTAAATCAAATGATTTGGTGTCACTTGCTGCTGTTTAACATTGTTACAGTTGAAGTGAAGGAGTAGGGAAAACATGTGCCGGAGCTTTATCCCCAGGAAACCTTAGCTGAGCTTAACCTCTGTTAAGTGGTACATGTCAAAGCAACAAAGTATGCAAGTTTGGTTCCCACGGTGCGGCTAATTTTTTAAATTTTGGTCCACATACTTTAGAGACTTACCTAATTGACCCTTAGCACATTGCTGTCTCGGGGATGTTTGGCCACTTAGCTCTCCCAGGTTACATTTCAACAATTCAAGACACTTTCTGTGTGTGGCATCAGAGAGCTTTGACTCGCTACAGCTTTCTACTTTGGACCTTACTTTTTGGATTTTATTATGAGCATGCATCTTTCCAAAAGAGCAGCACATGTGATTATACTCTTTAGAGGACGATCAGTATATTTATTTCTTATAATAATGCTATAATTTGACTGAAAAATACCAATATAGTTATGTCGAGGAAAACAATCATCTTATCAGAGCACAATGGTTATTCCTCGCACATGACACTGAAGTATCCTACCTGTGTTTGGGTTTGAGGCCGTACATTGCATGATCATACATGGCATTGAGCTTCTTCTCACCCAGCCAGTTCAGTATACTCATGGGCAGCAGCTTGAAGAGAACATGGACGAAACGCGTGTTGAACCTGTCAACAGGTAAGCCGTTGTCAGAGACCTGACGGATGACCCAAGCTCCACTGCGAGTGCTCAGGTACACCTGCAGAGAAGATTCAAGGACAACGAATAGACCAAGTTATCAAAGAATCTCTGCACAGCCTTTTACAGGGCATACAAGCCTTAAAGTGTAGCAATGGTTTGAAAAACCCAGAAAGTCCTCCCGACCTGGTCTGCAACTCTGCTGCCCTCCACAGCGATGTCTCCTCCTGAGTTACCGATGCCGATGACCACCACTCTCTTCCCGTGCATGTCCTCAGGCCCCTTGTAATCCCAGCTGTGGAAGTATTTTCCTTCGAACGTCTCAATTCCTAGAACATATTAGCGCAATGTTTGAATGTATGGCATGCAAATAAAGCAAGTGTTTTGAGAAATTACAGCGACTTACAGTATAAAAGTATTCTTAGTAGTCTAAGATTTTTCCTTTAAAAATCTCTAACTTTAACATATTTTTTTACAGGATTTACTGTGAAAGACCAACATAATGTGACATGTTAAATGAATACTCGTGGAAGGTCCTGCACATTCTTCCATAGATTACCTGGAAAGTCTTTGAGTGGCAGGTTGGGATAGTTGAAATGACCAGAGCAGCAGATAACTGCATCAAAAATGTGCCTCTCTTCCAGTCCGTCTCTGTTTTCCGTCACCACCTCCCACTGCCCGGTACGAGGAAAGTCGGGTCTCCGGGTGACACTTTTCACTGATGTCTGTAAATAAAGATCCAGGACAGGTGAATAAAAGCACATGAACAGCTTCAAAATCATTTAATGAGGCCTGAGTCCTGTGTATTTACCTGAAAACGAATGTATTGCAGTATTTTAAAGTGTTCTGCATACATCCTGAAGTATTTCAGGATTTTAGAGTGGTGCATGTAATTGGGGTAATCGGGAGGAATGGGGAAGTCGCTGTAGCACATCATCTCCTTCCAGATATTTATGGTTAGGGAGCGATAAATGCTGGCCCTGTTTGGCTCAGAGACTTCCTGGGTCGAACAAATGTAAAAGATGGAGAATTAAAAGTGACCTAACTGTGCTTTCTTCTGGAAAATCTGCAATATTAAAATAATATCATCACCAACATTGTTTGGCAAGTTGAGCTAAAAATATAGTAAAAGTATTTAACAAAACAAAATATAACAATCGTGGATCCACTTTTAGTGGAATGTAAAAAATCATATGCAATATAAAACTAAAAAACAAACAAAAGACTAAACTGTCCAAACATTACACATAACATTTTATTTACACATCTTGAACTTTTTATATTTATTGGACTGAACAGCAAAAGTGGTCACTGTAATAATGAAATGTAAGTATATGTGTAATAAAACTAATTTGTGAAAATGGAAACAAGTAAAAAAAAAAGAAAAAAGTTTTGTTTCTAACTCAATGCACACAAACAGTCTTTTCAATAGTAGATGTGTATAACAGAGAGATGCTTAAATTACCTCTTTTAATATTTAACTATAAAGCAATATTTGCCACATCCACCTCTTAATCCATAACTTCATCCTAACTATTGCACCAATTGTTGAATCACAAGTTTCTCAAACTTCTCTTCAGAAAGCGTGTTAGTATAAAAGTGCACCATTTCATAAACAGCAAACTACATTATATTTCAAATACAGATTTCTCTTTTTTTCTCTCTCTCTCTCTATTGATAGTAAAAAAAAAAAAAACAGAAAAAAAAGCTAAGACGTTTATTTCAACGTTGTCATTCCCATCACCAATCAGCAGTGGTCAGCTAAGTCTTACCTTGAACTTCCAGAGTCCACCCATGTCGTCACTGCTATCGAAGCAGGTGGGCTCCATGCCCTCATCCAGACAAGCCTTCACGCTGGTGAGACCAGAGGGGCCCGCCCCGATCACTGCGACTTTCTGCACCATGATGGAGCTGCAACGGGACAAGAAGACAGAAAAAAGATAAAGAAAACCAATGTATAATTTATAGTGCATAAAATAAAATATTTTTTTGAGAGTTGTGAATAAAGATGAACAGCAACCTACAGATATGACTCTGTTGAATGGTTATTAAGTAGAAAAATGTAAACATTGCTGATCAAGGTGACTACATTATCGAAGATGTGGAAAAGGAAAGGACGGACAGGCACAAGTTATTCAACCTGAAAGAAAAACTAATGTAAATTACACAAATTTTTGGGCTTACAGAGAGAATATTGGGCACAAACATTTAAAAGAAAGCTTGACCTCCCCAAAATGAGACGCACGGAAAACTGAGACTAACGTAAGCAGGCCTCCCCTCCTCTTCATGACCCTCATCATAAGCAGGCCTCCCCTCCTCTTCATGACCCTGACTTTTGGTATGAGCGAACGTGCAGGTCTCTTTTTCCACCTCCTGTACTTTACCAACAAGACTGAACCTGTTGCCTTTGAGTTTGTTATTGCAGCCACCAGATATGGTTATGAAATGTTTTAATGCATTTATGCAACATTTATCTCTGTAAGACATTTCAGCATCAACCTAGCTTAAAGTGATGTGCATAGTACAAACATAACACATTGTTCATCTCCTAAATCCATATGTTTGCTTTTTAAATTAACTGCTTGTTTTATTTTATACAAGAACACATTTTTCGCGTCTAACGTTTTTTGAGGCAAGAAAAAACGTGAACTGCTTCAAAGGCAGGACAGAAACTTCTCGGAACTACGGCAGCCGACGAGGGTCGTATCTCTTACTAATGCGGGTTTCTCGAACAGTATTTTTCGAGTAATCAGTGTATGTCAGGGTTAAAAGCTTCCATTTGGCATAAATCATCCTAATCAGCGCGTTTTGTTTCTTGTTATGCATCAATTGTGCAAAACTTCGCTTTAGGTGTCCAGACGGGCAATGGTGCATTTAAGTTCCGCTCGTAAAATGACGATTTTTGGGTTTTAGTTTTATTATTTTCTAAATAAATGATGTTGTTTGCTGTTCACACATGTGATTGTAAAATCGCCTGACTATGTATTACTTCACCAAAACTGTTGTACAGCGATAACTGTATGATTCAATGATTTGCAGTAGGGTAACCAGCACCTCTAACTCAATTTGGAAGTATATTTGAGCATTTAGCATTTAAAGATTAGATCTTAGTATCATAATTAAAGACTGGCTAGCATTGTTGGTTTCTAGATAAACCCTCAGGAATCCTTTTGATTGCAGACTGAGTCATCCAACGGGTTCCTAGAACCAGCATGAAGAACAAAGGTTGACATTGCTTTAAATCCCATAAACCGAATGACCCTGCAAACTTCTAGATCAGATCTGTGCACTTCTTACTGAAACTTTTTTTTAACTTACAACTCATTTGTTCACAGCAGAAACCTCTGGCACTTTGCTGTATTATTTTTGAAAGTGAGCAGACTGCACAATGATCTGATTTTTGTTTGTATGTACACGTAAAAAAACAACAACCTTCTAATTCGAAAGTTGGTGTTCTATTAAACTGGAATATTCTGTTTACATACATAAATATAAGCTTAACTGTAAAAAAAAAGGCAAAAATAAAGCAAGATATGTGATAAATTCCTTATTCCCCTAATTTCACTAACTTTTTATGTGTGAACAAACATGCATGTAAAGTTTTATGGTTGCGATTATGAAATTTAACAGTAACTAACTGTAAACATAAATGTTGTTTGCAGCAGACATTATGCATTTCTTACCTTGTGTGCTTCTCGGCCTGTTTCTGGAAAAGGGACGGATCTCATCAGAGCACTGACTTTTATACAGCCCCACCTCTGACTTTTTTTTTTCCCCTTCTCCTCCAGGCAACAAAGACATCCAGCTGTAAAGTAGATATATGTCAGTACCAAGTTTTTCATATACAGATAAGTAAAATAAGCTATTTATTAGTTTATGGGAGTGTTTTTTCTTCTATTTTTTCCAGACCTGTCAGTACTGCATATATAGCCTTTACTGTACTTGTAGTTTTGGGTTTTTGAAGTCTAAAGTGGGCGGTCCAGACCTTTCCCAATCCTACACTGCCGCCACTTTAGAAGAACAATAAGCTACTAAATAATCAAAGAAGAAAAACATATTAAGCATCATTACAAACATGATCAACAGAGTTCGGTCATGATGGGTTTTTTTTGCTCATAAAGAAAATACTTAATGATGTTAATTATTTAATAGGATTCTATCACTTCTGTGGAAGTGCATGGATGCAGTGAGACATAAGGCACATCTTAGAGGCTAAAAGAGATCTGGAAGCGTAACCTGAAATGTAATCCTGCTGCGTTTTTGGTGTTTATCATCTGTTCTCATGTTGCATCCGGGATTCTTTTGAGCAGGTCTTCCCAACCAAAGTTGAGTTCTTTCCTCTGTCTCCCATCACACTGATAAAAAGTGAAGGTCACCATCAACCGGCTGTTGTGTTGGTACAATGCCTAAATCATTTTGGTTAGGCAAAAATAAGAACCTGATTGAACTTGGTAAGCCTACAGTAGATGCAGTCAATAAATTAGTTAATGTGTACACACTTTTCCAGTTTATGAATGTTTACTTTTCAGTTCACTTTATTTACTCAGAGATTACCTCTGACTGCTGTTCAGTGTCTGTGCTTGGACAAGATTGTTCTCTTGATGAAAGTGGAGCGTGGGTCATGTCCTTCTGAAGCACTTTTGGACATCATGTTGGGTTATTGTTCTATGATGTGACGTCCAGCCGAAGAGATGACTTTAAGAATCAAGAATCAGTTTATTTATATGGCGCCAATTTACAATAGATGTCGTGTCAAGGCACTTAACAAGAAAATCAATTAAAATCATAGATACATCATTAAAAATCAGTTTGACAAAGTTTCCAAACTAAGGAACCCCAGCAGATTGCATAAAGTCATTGACTTGCAGCATTCACTCCTCAGGAATCACCAGACAAAAACAATGGCTAATGTTGTCGTTGACTTTACAGCAATCCCTCATACTGAGCATGCATGTAGCGACAGTGGAGAGGAAAAACTCCCCTTTAGAAGGAAGAAACCTCCAGCAGAACCAGGCTCAGTACAAGCAGCCATCTGCCATGACCGACTGGGGGTTTGAAGAGACAGAAAACTAAATTAGATGCACAGGATACTGAAAAAAAAGAGATTATAGCAGCAGTTGTAGAACGTCACTGGAAGCATATCAGCCCATGTTCTCATCCAAGAAGCTGTCTCAGCTAACAGAACGCCAGCCCAGGTGTGGTTACTATGGAGAGAAGAACACTAAGAGAAAACAAAAGGTTAATAAGGTTGAAATAACGGTAACTAAGTAGATTGGACAAAGGAAGAAAGTAGCAGAGAGAGACGTGGTCAGATTGTCCTCCAGCAGTCTAAGCCTATAGCAGCATAACTATAGAAAAACTTAATAACTTAACCCTATAGAGTGTGACATGAAGAAGGTAGAGCAAAGGAGAAACGTTTGTCTAGACTGAGTTCCTCCCCCAACCGGATTAGGCTGTCTTCTCTACCTCTATACTATAAGCTTTACCAAACAGGAAGGTTTTAAGCCTAGATTTGAAACTAGACAGGGTGCCTCCCTCACAGACTAAAGCTGGAAGCTGGTTCCACAGGAGAGGAGCCTGATAACTAAAAGATCTGCCTCCGACTCTGCTTTTAGAGATTTTAGGAACCACCAGTAACCCTAAAGCGTTTAGAAAATCTGCTACGATAAAAGGGTCTTTTTTTCACTTTAGTGTTCTGGTGGAAGCAAGAATGATACGTGATATGTTTTTAAAGCTAAAAATCTTGAAAGTGGAGTAGTATCCAACCACCTTAGTTATATCCTATTTGTCGAGAATGGACAGAATACAGAAATAAAGACCAAGTAAAACTTGTTAGGGTAACTCTGGAAGAGCTGCAGAGATCCCGAGCTCAATTAGGAAAATCTGTTGACAGGATTACTATTAGTTAAGCTTTCTAGGAGCCTGGGCTTTTTTGGAAAATTGAAAAAGAGAAAACCATTGTGGAAAGAAAGCTAAACAAAGTACAACAAAGCACATCACTGTGAACACACCATTATCATAGTGAAAAGGGGGTGGTGGCACCATCATGCTCTGGGGTTCGTCTTCTGCAGGACAGCTGGTCGATGTTGACAGAAGACGGCTACAACAGAGGCTGCAAAAGACCTGAGATAGAGGTGGAGGTTCAGCAGGACTTCAACCATAAACATACAGCGATGGAACAACTTCAATCAGACTAATACTCTTGCAAGTCTACCTATGCAAGACAACAACTGCAGTTTTGTTTTTCACATGAAAATGAAATTACTTTGTGAGCCATTTTTTAATTGGCCTCAGCTGAAAACCAATTCCTGGCTACGCCACTGCTCCCAGTCAACGAAGATTTATTGCATGTCTTAGCAAATCTGTGGGAGGAGTACAGTAAGAAACGTTTGAGGATGACGGAAGACCTATGCAGTAATATGTGGGGGAGGGGTAAGATAATCGCACGAACGTAAAAAAAGGCATCAAGGTCACAAAGGTAACGTGGACAAAGCAGACCAGACTTTGCCCAGGCTGATGGAAAATTCCACCCCTTGTCTCTGGGACTTAAGTGAATTACGATTTGTGAATAAAACACTGCAAACTGCTCTTAATGCAACAAGCTGTGAGTAAATGCACTCCTATTAATGCTAGATTAATAAAAACATAATTGCATGAAGACAATAATGTTTTAAGCCCTGGAACCCTAAAAAAATCAAACATCAGTTGAAAAAAAGCAACCCCAGCTAATGTTACTCATTAATGACAGAAACTGTAAGAGTGTGCTCTTTGTACCAGACTGCAAGCTGCTGCAAAAGTTCCAGAGGATAAAGGTTCTCGGTAGCTTTGATCGAAACCCCCCCTTTGTGTTAAACTATAAAAAAAACAAAAAAACTAAAAACAAACTACTCAGCGAGTGAAAGTCCATGGAAAAGTTTCACGGGTCCCAGAGGCCAATGGTTTCGTCAGCTCATTGTCTCGACTTGCACTCTTAAAGTAACATTCACCTTTAAAACAGATTTAAATTGAGCTGATCATTTCCCTCTTTAAAATTCCCACACACTGAGCACAATACAATGAACCTGGCGAGCAACAAGGGACGCCCTGATGCAGTTTGAGTTCATTAAAGATGCAGATTTTCACATCATTCAGGTTTCTCATTTGACAATGAGATTTTTATGGACAGCTTGGTTAAAAAAGAATTTTGCACAGCCCACAACCTTTAATCTGTGTCAGTAAAATGATGGGTCTAAATGTCCAAAGATAAACATACAAAAACAAAATTCAAGAGCTGTACTTATTTCTTAGTGTGTTTATGAAGTTTAGATTCAACTCTGTGTAAAGATTTCTCCTCCCCAACTTAAGAAAGCAGTTATACTTTAAAGTCATTGATGCTTTTATCGGAAGTCTCTCCAAAACTGGTGAGGTGCAACCCTGAAGCTGTACATACTCCAAAAATGATTTCCTTCTGGACTTTTGTTTGGTTGTATCTAATCTCATGTCAACCATACAAGTCGATTGCAGCAAATCTTCTAAAAAAATCTTTAAATACTAACTTTAACGTTGAGTACATTCAGTGTTGCACTTAATTTTAGCCGGGTTTCCTGGAAGAGAAGAAGACCCACAATAACACTGGTCAACCGGCACACTACAGGTGCATTCACAGCTAATTCTTCCCCACATTTTTAAATCCCTATTTCAATTTTCCAAAATGAATTGGCGTCAGATTATAGTTATACCCACTAGACACAAGAATACAACATATAAGTCAAGAGGTATTAGATAGTGATTCATCGTAATCCATTTTTTTAAGGGGAAATAATAGAAAAATTAAAATTTGCTGCTGCTACAAAAGATAATTTTATTGGTATCCATTTTTAAAGGTATGGAGATACCAACAAATATAGGTTGTGATTATGAATACATTAATTTAGCATTTAACTACAATGCTGCAATATGTCAAATGCACAGGGTTTTTTTAACAGTTCAAATTTTTTGCACAAAAAAGTACCTGAATAAAGAATGTTTAACTGTTTAAAGTTCGGATAAAATTAATAATTTTGTTCCGTCATAATCATTTCTAGTTCTCCTAATTTCCATTTTAAACACAAAGGAGACTCAGTGATGATGTGGCCCAGTTTCAGCCTTAAAAATTGTCGATCACATTAATTAGCTTTTTGTCTTTTGATCATCATTTCATTTTTATGTGTTGTTTTTTTAAAGCATTCTTGCGATTTTATCTTTAAAATTTATATTTTAAAATACTTGATTTTAAATAAACCATCTGGCGGTAGACAGAAAATATGTAATAATTTAAGCCTGATCTAAGGAAAGGACAAGGAGGACCAAGGACCCACTCTGCAACTCTGTTGCTTTTCACAGCGATGTCTGCTCCTGAGTTACCGATGCCAATGACCACCACTCTCTTCCCCTGCTTGTCCTAAGGACCCTTGTAATCCTAGCTGTGAAAGTACTTTCCTTCAAAACTTTCAATTCCTGCAACACGAATTACTTGATATAATTGCTTGTTAGGTTTTGTAAAATCAATCCTGGTTGTGTTTGGTACACATATGTGAAAACCCCAAAACACAAGACCAAGTCTTACCTGGGAAGACTTTGAGAGGCAGGTTAGGGTAGGTGTAATGATCCGAGCAGCAGATGACTGCATCAAAGATATGCTTCTCTTCCAGTCCATCCTTGTCCTCTGTCACTACCTCCCATTGACTTGTGTGAGAAAAGTCTGGTGTCTGTCCGACTCTCTTCACTGATGTCTAGAAATGTCCAGCAGGTATTAAGCCGTTTGACATTTCGCAAAACAAATATCTTTTGACAAGTAACACGTTTTTTTTGTTACCTGAAAACGGACATATTGCAGTAGTGTTCTGCATACATCCTGAAGTAATTCAGGATTTTAGAGTGGTGCATGTAGTTGGGGTAATCTGCGGGGATGGGGATTTCGCTATAGCACATCCTCTCCTCAGAAACATTGATGGTGAGCGGTAGATGCTGGGCCTGTCTGGCTCAGACACTTCCTACACGGAAAAGGAGACTAAGACTGGGAGATAGGGTAACTCCAAGCCTTACAAAGATAACAAGATAAATAATATTCATTCGTTTCATTTAAATTAAAAAAACTGATTCAGATTCTACCTTGTGTGGTTTAGTGCCAACAAAGAATTCTGTTAATTTGTATGGAGCCAATTCACACAGAAATAATCTCAAATTACTCCTGTAATCATGACAACAGATTCAAAGTCTCTGTCACTCTTTCCAATTCAACCGTAATTTCAGCCAATTTAACTTCTTATTCAATTCCAGGCAATCCTGAATAACACCTTTTTTACAGTTGTCATCAGATAATAATTGCAATCTTTCAGATTTTTTTAGTACAACTTTTTATTGTTTTGGCTCTTAAAACCCTGAGAAAAGAACCTAAAAGTTTATAGTTGTAATGTGAAAAAATGGAAAACCTCCCGTGATTAAAACATGAACATAAAACGTAAAAGGGTTTATTGCCTTGAACCTCCAGAGTCCACCGATGTCATGACTGCTTTCGAAGCAGGTGGGCACCAGGCCCTCATCCAGACAAGCCTTCACGCTGGTGAGACCAGAGGGGCCTGCCCCGATCACTGCAACACTCTGCACCATGACGGAGCTGCAACAGGACTTATACTGACCATATGTGTCGTTTTAGTTGAGCAATTCAAATAAAAAAGGTGTGTTAATAGAGGTTTAGCAAATAAACGTCTTTCTTTAACTTTCCTTTAGTTTATTTCAATTCATTGACGTCTGTAATTTCCGTCTTTAAATCAGTCAATTTTTAGTTTCTATCCATACCTGCATTGTTTCAATTCTAATGTTCAACATTTTTACTAGCTCAGTTTTAGATTCATTTTGCTCTCTGTGTGAACCAATTAATAGTTCATGAACTGTCTGCATCAAATTCTTATCAGCTTTTCCTTTCATTTTCTGTCATAAAAGCTTGTCGGTTCTTAGAAGTACAATGCAGGAGCAAAGGCTGTTCCTCGAAAGCACTAAATCGCCAGCGTATTATCTATACAATCATGCCGCTTTGATGAGATCGTTACAAAGTGTGAATATCAATCAACTGTTCAATGCCAGTCCAAATAAACAGTATGTGGGAGTGAGTTTATCTTCATCTGTGCAGACAAAACATCTGCATGGCATAGCATGAGATTCAGTAAAGTTGTGATTGCTGCAAGATGTGCACTGCACATACATTTCCTGGCAGTGGCGCCTCAGAATGGCTTGCCACCATATTTTTCCACGTGTACACATAAGTTATATCTGTGGCAGGCTGGTCTAGCAAGAGGAGAGCTAAGTGGATTACACATTCATGTGTGTATGAAGATGGCGGAGCATCATCTTGTTAAAGCAGTGCACATTTTTACACCTCCACAAAGGAAGGAAAAATATGCATTATGATGGCTAAACTAGTATCTATACGACCTAAAAAAATAACATTTCCCAACTAATTGGGACCACAAATTATTAGAAACGACATAAAGCTGTTTCAGTTGTGTTCCCTGTTTATTTATAAATCTTTACATTCAAAGTTTACAGAATTATAAACATCAGAACCACATATACAGACAACACAATGCAATCATACCAACATTTATAACATCTCAAGATAAGGTCAGCACAAACAAGCTACAATACAGCATGTTGGTCTTCAGTAAGCAAAACTGAAAATAGTCTCTGCTTTCAAATATTAACAGCAGTACAACGTATTATACTTCTTTTTTGATAATGGTTTATTAACATGTATTCATTATCTTCACAGTAAGACAACCATAAAACAGATTTGGTCATAAATGTACTATTTCAGCATATTGTGATTTGCAACAGAAGAGGAAGGAGGATTAAAAACTGGAAAGCCACCATTTATTGGGAAGGCCATTGGCCAGTTATTGCAGAAAGAGGGCCTAGTTAGACACATTATTTTTGATAAGAGAAAAAAATTAACTCAAATAAATGCAAAGGGAAACTGATTGAATCAGGCCACGGTAATTACAAAGCCGCTGCGCATGCACACTCAAAGTGACATTGTGAAATAACAGCTCAAGTCCAGTACGACTTGTCATATTGAAACACCTGGATGTTCTTCTGGCCCATTTGCAGGTTATTGCCTATGGAGATCTTAGAAATGATGAGGGGAATTTAAAAAAAGCTGATTATTCACAAAAAAGGCGAGATTGTTGTTAGGCTTTTTCACAGTCAAGAAAATTTGTTCAACACTATATACCAATGTTGATGATATGTCATACTGGAAAATGTGTTTGGTTAAGCTAAAAGTTTTTTTTTGCATGCTGCACAGACAGGCAGATATGTTTCGGTGTTTATTACTCCATGTGGTACAGAAAGTTACAAAACTGTACACCAGCTTCTGACCACTGTGAACCTTCGGGCCATATACCAGCTCATTAGATAACAAATCAAAGTTATCTACTAACAAGGACAGTTTGAGATATCACCTACAATTAAACAAAAATAATGAAAAAAAAGCCTTTACAAAGGCTAAAAGTGTTGCAAACAAAAAACAGGTAAAACACCAAATATAGAAGCATCTTCATGGTATTAGCAAACATCTTTGGGGATGTTTTAGGTTAGAAATGGATGGCGCTTGCTTACAGTCAAAGGAATCTGTATGAAAGCAGCAAATTACTGCTTAAAGAAGCCACTTTACCTCTTAGAAACCTTAATGGCTAAAAACCTTGGCTCTAGATGACATTTTTTTAGTTGTTCACTTATTTATTCTTTTGTAGTTTAAACTTCCCTGCCAGTACAAGTAACGTTTTTCCATTTTTAATCGAAGTAATCATCCGTTTAATCTGTTAAATGATTCTCTTGAAAGGCTGTGTAACATTCAGGTAAAAAGTAGCCCCTTGGTAATTATAAATAATAAACAGTGATTAAAAACTAGAGTGCCAGAAAAAAATAAAAATATAAAAGCAACCCAAAGCAGACACGCTCTAACGGTATGAGCTGATTTCAAGCTATTTTATATAAAGTAAATAATTTGAAAACTTGTATAAGTTCCCAATTATGTTAATATGGCTTGGCGTAAACAGGTGATGTTAACAGTATCAATAAATCTTTAAAATATGAACTCAGTGGTTGGACCTGATCTGGTAGTAAAGCGAAACCAGATCAATACAACTAAACTAATGATCGGTCAGAAAGAAGTGTAAAATACCCAATGTATTGTACAGGATGTTGATGGTATTGATAATTATAGATGTTTTTTTTATCGATTTAAAATAGGAAGGAAGACATCATATGGCTGATATCCTTATTACTGATGAACTCCTGGAAACACATAACTGATCATATGGTCCACCAAACCCACTCAAGTTTAAAAATCTTACTTTAAATAACAGCAAGTTGTGCACCAGAGTAAAGACACGGTGGATAACTTTAATCACAGTTAAACAAATTAAACATGCAGCGGTTTAAGCTCCTCTTGGATTAGAATTCACAAATATTACTTTTGATCACTTGCCTTTGCTTCAACTAAAAGAAAGCAGCCAATGTTTTTGTAAATATGGCAAGACTGAGTTCATCTAATAAGCAATCTGTGTAATTGGTTCCGTTTGGTCAGAACAACACATTCAAAACTTGGTCCTAAAAAAAAAAAGTATTTAGTCACGGATCTCTTGAAGAAGATGACGGGTCAAAGTTGGGTTGGTGATAAACTGAGTCTCTTCCTATTTGATCTTAAAAATCATTGAACTAATCAGCCGCAACATTGTGATTAATGCAGACGGTCTCACCACAATGATCTGCAAAGAGGCCCTTAGAGATAAACACCCCCCCCCCCTCGTCTCCTCTTAGTCTATAAAATCAAGCTAAATGTCCGAGTAGACCCTGTAGAGTTTGAGGAGAGATCCACAGTATCTCCACCAGCTTGTACTGGCAGTAGCCCATCCAGAACCCGAACAGCACATCGGTAACATGGTGCCTGCCAAGCAGCACGCGGCTGAACCCCACCAGGCCCACCCATAGCAAGACCAGGACCCTGAGCGGCGCCGCCAGCACGAGGTGAGCCAGCAGGAACCGGCCACACATGGCGGCTCGGGTGGCGTGACCCGAGGGGAAGGAGAAGCGGTCCACAGAGAAGGTGGCAAACATGTCCATCCGGTTATGAGCCGGGCGACGTCGACGCACCACCGCTTTAACTATGCCGACCAGGATGAGGTCCAGCAGAAGACCTGTAATCAAGAACAAGTGGATGAACATTACAACATAAAATGTTTTATAATTACAGGATAAAAAGGAGGGCTGCACAGTGGCGCCATCTGCTGGCTATAAGAAGAAAGGGCCAGACAGCTGTAGTAACTCAGAACTCACTTGTTTCCTGTATAACAACTTTGACAAGAACAATGTTTTACTTTTAGGCTTATTAACCTTAAGTTGCTTGAGTCACTAAATGCTTAACCGTCTCATGAAATACAGAATTACTAGACATCAGACCTCCGACATCTCTCTAGTCCTCCTGGAATAATTTTTCTAACACAGATTTGACCGAAAACTAAAATAACATACGTTCTACTAACTGCCCAATCACTTAAATCCAAGTGTCCTAATAAGTCAGCACAGAGCCGCCTGTCTATAAACGCACAATACTGAAAACACAGCAAGCTCCAAATGAATGCACCAACGATGAACAGAAGGTTTCAAAAAATTCGGCTTAAAATGTTTACTTAGAGAAGAAAATGGGAATATTGGCTGCACATTTCACAAGGGCTATTAATTAAATGGAATTGGAACAACAGTATTCTTATGAAGGCGGCAATATAGGAAAAATAGAAAATATTTTTTTTACATAATGCAGCCAAGAGGTCAACAGATATTTCATGTTTGACTTGAAAAAAACTAGGAAGCAAAGTTAGAGTACTGCATCATTAAACCTATTCGCTCTTAAAGTTAACCAGAGATGACACCAACCAGATATGTCTTTTAACAACATCTTACTTATTTTAGATATTCCATTCATAATCTACTATGATAAGATAAGACTACAAATATTTATAAAATATTATTACATTAAATCAAATGTGAAATTTGACCAGGTTACCAAATCCAGACTTTATAAATTGTTAATCTGCACCAATCAAGCAGCACACTTTCCCATAAGTCCATGATGTTGCACAAATCTTCCTTGTAGGTAAAAGTGAATGAAAACAGAAGCCCCGATTAGGATAATATACGTCTGCTGTTAGGGAGGCTTTATGTCCTCCAGCAACAGGGTGCTAAAAAAATCATGTAGAGGTGAAGCAACCAAAAACTGCTGGGACCACATCCAGGGAACAGATCGCAGCAAAATGCTAAAAGATCTCTACACTGATAACCAGACATAGGCGATACATTCAAATGCTTTGTTTAATTTTAGGTATTCTATTTGGGAAAAAAATTTATTTTATTTTATAAATGAGCTAAAATGAGATTTTCATGTTAAAAGGACTCTTTCTCATTTGTTTACAATATTCTCTAAACTTGAAATGTTCTCTCTTCTGTTAATCAAGACAAAAACAGAAGTTTTAACCTTTGGAGAAAAAAAAAACGTTTTATTTAAAATAATATATATATCCTTTATCCTTGTAAAAATAGAAGGAGACAAAGAAAATATATTCAGTCAAATAGACATCTCATGTTTACGCATGGAAGAAGAGAAACCAAGATTGCAGCATCACATTCAAATTTCAGCACTCGCCATTGAACAGATGCAGCGGTAAAGTCTACTGAATGAATGGTTGACAGATGTTTTTTTAAAGCGCAGACATAAAATAAATGGTCCTAGCAGCTGATATTTAGTATTTAAAATTATTCCTAATTTTAGTTTGACTTTTAATTGGACTAAACAATTTCAATACACTATTAATACAGCCCTGGGAAGATTATTTCCTTTACCAAACACTGCTGTGGTGATAAGGGGGGCTCTGCATGCTGGAAACAAGCTGCTAGATTGAAATGCTTGAACAGCTGGAAAAATGCTGAAATCTCCTTTACAAATAAACTATAAATGATGATGATGATGCACATCAGCTCAAGCAAAGTTTGTCTAGGATCTGAAGGAAGAGCAAAGCAGCAGTTATGATGTGTGAGGTAAATCTCATCCGAGGACAAATGTCGTGTTATTTACAGATCCTATCAGAAAACCAGGACTGAGCTCATTTACCCACGAGCAGGTTGAGCATGACCTCCTGCCCCGCGGAGCTGTCGCTCTTGTACAGGCAGTACGCAGCGCCTCCCAGCCACGGGAGGCCGTGACCGGACACCTCGATCAGCTTCATCAGAGGCCGGACGCTGCCCCAGGAGGAGTCCTCGCAGGAGCACACGCCGAGCCGCTTGGACAGCCAGAGGTCGACGGCGAGCAGGGAGCTGAGGGAGATGCCAATGAGGGACGGGTTTACCCGGATGCCGTCCTCCTCCGGGGGTCCCTGGCCGCCCGCCGAGCCCGAGGAGGAGCCGGAGCCGCGGCGGCGCGACGGACTCTCCAAGGCCCGGAGCCGCGCGGCGGTCGGGTCGGAGCCCTGCCTCTGGAGGTGTTGCGGGGACGAGGACCTGTTCAGCGGCTTCGTCAGCGACACGAAGTCGAAAGAGCTGCCGAGCACCGGGCTTCCGTCTCTGCGTCCGCTGCCTTTAGCCTTGGGAGAAGGCATTTCTTTTTTTTAGGGTTTAAAAATTATAACAGGCAAATTAAATGAAACACAAAACGTTTTCTGAAAGGATTGCAGGTCGCTCAGATAAGGGTTTCACTCGTTTAGCTCATCTGTAGAGGATTCCTGTCGCGTCCTGATACGTTGAACCGGACCGCCATATTTGTTGCTCATTTCGCAGTGAATCCTGGGAAATTGAGTCACCTTCTTCTTCTCTGTGTTTGTTGGTTTGTAGATGCTTTTGTATGTACATTTAAACCCAGAGGCAAAAAGAGCAAAATACATTTATCTGCAATCATTTCATGGTTCTCATATTTGCCAATTATCAATGTAACAGAAACATAATACTTTTAATATTTTTATTCGTGGATAATCCAGGTTATACTGTTTTCATCCAGAACAAGACAATTATGTGCAAAAAATTGGGAAACATAGGTTTTAGATGAGTTGTTAATCTTTCCTAATATACATCTGGGACACTGGGGTTGTCTACATAAGTTTTACCTTTTTGAATCAAATTAGTTACATTCAGAAAGCTACTAATCCAGTTTCAAAGCAATACATCCGGGGAAACATGCAGATTTAGGGTGAGCAGAGCATGTTGCACTGTCTCAGATTGGAAACACTCAAGAAGCTCAGTTGCATATTTTCCTCCTTAACTTCAAGTAATGCTTTCACCCATCAACCTTACTCGGTTAATGAGTAGTTTAACTTGTCAAAGGTAAACGACTCAGCTGTAAACCCATTCAACGTGCTCTCTTCAACCTTATAGATTGATATGAGTAATAATTTTTTACCATATACGTCTTTAAACCAGATCCCTGTGAACCTCAAGGTCTGATTCTTCATTCATATAATCAAAAAACAAACAAACAAACAAACAAACAAACAAACAAAAAACAACAACAAAACAAAATAAGGATGATTAATGGTACCATTACTGAGGTTAAGCACAGCTGTAATACTAATATCTTTCTCCAAATAATTTATGTACACTTATTTGGATATTTTTTGTTATCATATTATATTTTGCACATAAATCGTCTTTTAGTTTTACTTCTATGAATTTTTTTTTTGTTGGTTTGTTTGAGCTATTAAAGTAAAGAAAATAACGCATGGAAAATGACGCATGTAACGCCTCTTTCCTGATTGGTCTGTTCTTGTGCGCTCATCTCTAGCCACGCCCACTTCCCGGGTAGGTTTATCCACGCTCTCCCCCCTGAAACGCTCTCCTAGTTCTTTTCCTGCAGCTCTTCTTTTTCCCGTGCTAGAGTCTGAGCTCAGAGCCGACCATGCCTGGGATTCTGCTGGGACAAGTGTTCCCAAACTTCGAGGCCGACACCACATGCGGAAGGATAACATTTCACGATTTCCTGGGTGACTCGTGAGTGCGCATGCTCTTCACTAATTTCTCAATTTTCTGCGTCATTGAGTAATGGCATAACATGTGTGCGAAATCATTGCTCGCCAGCGTTTATATCAGGAAGCTTGATCATTTTGTAGATCAGCCCTAAATTTAAATCAAGTAAATTGGATGTGACTCCGTAAGACTGTAGAGTTTATTAACCCTCACTGGTAGCCATAGTTCGGGTTACAAAACTGTTATTCCTCGTGTCAGTACTTTTTGTGAAACTAATACCCAATAATCTTATGCGTGCTTGAAATAATCCAATCAGAAGAGTTTTATTTCTCTTTGTGATTGATTATATGCATTTTTGGAAAGAAATAGATTAAGCAAAACATATATGTAACCTGTCAATTGAAACTTATGGATTTGTTTACCACTTGTGGATGAGCACATGTCTTGGACAGTTACTTATTCAGTGGAAACAGACACTGGACTGAGAGAGGCAGTGGTCTGGTGAAGCTGTTTCCTATATATCTTTTTCTTTCTCTGCTTCCTGTTATGCTTCTCAAAATTAAGATTGTTCCTGTCCGTGCTTGTGGAAGCGTAAAGCCCATGAAAGCAAAGGACAAAGCCCATTTAGAGAATTTGTTTTTTTAAAACCTGTGCCTAAGGGCATGGGGGTTGGTGTGATTCTGGTCACCCCTACATCAGGTGATCCCCATGCTGCAAGAAGAGACCAGTCTTCAGTTCCCTTTGTCACATGAGATCCCAAATCATAGTGCAATGTGATATTTTGCTTTTGATGTCTGTCATGCACTTTTTGCAGCATTCCCATTGTCTTTTATATTGCATGGGATTTGTAAGTTTCCAGAAAGTGGGAGCATGAAAATCATGTGCTTCAGCTTTAGGTTTCCCAATCATGCGACTGGAATGAGGTGCACTGACCTTTAGGCTTCCCTGAGGTTCAATTGTTAAGGCTTCACATATGCTATAATCATGAGTTAGCTTAACGTTCATCTGTCCGGTAGAGATTATGCATTTTATGTTATTTTTTTTGTTTGGGTTTTTTCCCTGCAGGTGGGGTATCTTGTTCTCCCACCCGGCGGACTACACCCCTGTCTGCACCACCGAGCTTGCACGTGCCGCCAAGCTCAGCGACGAGTTCAGGAAACGAGGAGTGAAGATGATTGCGCTGTCCGTCGACAACGTTGAGGACCACAAGAACTGGAGCAAGGTGCGAGAAGCATAAATGCATCAGGTGTGGTTCTACCTTGGAGAAGGCAAAGGATGCCTACAGGGGGGCACAGAGAATTATTTGTGGTTGTTCGTCAACACTCTTATGGTTTTGATGCATGATTTTCCCATTCATTTCCATCAAGGCTAAAGGGAGCAGGATCACTTCAGTAGACGTAACACTAAAACTGTAATTTAAGGAATTTCGATCCTTGTTGATTTGCGCTTATTAAGTTTTATTGTTGGGTCAAAGTTCAGTAATTTTCAACCAGCGACACTCCTTTAAGAATCAGTTTCAAGAATCAGTTTATTTATATTGCGCCAATTTACAACAGTTGTCGTCTCAAGGCACTTCACAAAATATCAATTAAAATCAAAGATACATTCTAACAAATCAATTTGAAAAAGTTTCCAATCTAAGGAACCCCAGCAGATTGCATCGAGTCATTGACTTGCAGCATTCACTCCTCTGGAATCAGCAGGCAGAAACGATGGCTTCTGTTGTCGTGGACTTTACAGCAATCCCTCATACTGAGCATGCATGTAGCGACAGTGGAGAGGAAAAACTCCCCTTTAACAGGAAGAAACCTCCAGCAGAACGAGGCTCACTACAAGCAGCCATCTGCACCGACCGACTGGGGGTTTGAAAAGACAGAAAGCTAAATTAGAAGCACAAGATACTGAAATAAAAGAGTTTATAGCAGCAGTTGTAGAACGTCACTGGAAGCATCTCAGCCCATGTTCTCATCCAAGAAGCTGTCTCAGCTAACAGAACGCCAGCCCAGGTGTGGTTACTATGGAGAGAAGAAAACTAAGAGAAAACAAAAGGTTAACAAGGTTGAAATAACGGTAACTAAGCAGATTGGACAAAGGAAGAAAGTAGCAGAGAGAGACGTGGTCAGATTGTCCTCCAGGAGTCTAAGCCTATAGCAGCATAACTATAGAAAAACTTAAATAACTTAACCCTATAGAGTGAGACATGAAGAAGGTAGAGCAAAGGAGAACCGTCTGTCAAGACTGAGTTACTCCCCCAACCTAATTAGGCTGTCTTCTTTACCTCTTCCTAACTATAAACTTTATCAAACAGGAAGGTTTTAAGCCTAGATTTGAAACTAGACAGGGTGTCAGCCTCACGGACTGAAGCTGGAAGCTGGTTACACAGGAGAGGAGCCTGATAACTGAAATATCTGCCTCCCATTGTTCTTTTAGAGATTCTAGGAACCACCAGTAAACCTGCAGTCTGAGAGTGAAGTGCTCTGTTTGGGACATAAGGAGTAATCAGATCTCTGATATACGATGGAGCTTTATTAGTGAGGGCTTTATATGTCAAAAGAAGAATCTTAAAGTCTATTCTAAGTTTGACAGGGAGCCAATGAAGGGAAGCTAAAATTGGGGAGATATGATCTCTGTTTTTAAGCTTCATCAGAACTCTTGCTGCAGCATTTCGGACCAACTGTATACGTTTAATTGCATTTTGTGAACTTTTCTGCTAATAAAGAGTTACAATAGTCCAGCCTTGAAGTAACAAATGCATGGACTAGCTTTTCAGCATCTGTCCTAGAGAGAATATTTCTAATTTTTGCTATATTCCTAATATGAAAGAAGGAAATCTTACAGACCTGTTTTATATGAGACTGGAAAGACATTTCCTGATCAAAAATAACACCAAGGTTCTTTACATTGTCACCAGATGCCAACCTGATTCTATCCAGGTCAAGTGGCTGACTAAGCAATTTCTTTTTTAGGGGTTTTGGTCCAAAGATAACAACTTCTGTCTTTTCAGAGTTCAAGAGCAGAAAGTTTAATGTCATCCACATTTTTTGTGTCATCTAGACATGCCTGTAATCTACCAAACTGACTGGATTCATCGGGATTTATAGATAAATACAGATGTGTATCATCAGCATAACAGTGGAAATTAACACCATGCTGTCTGATGATTTTACCAATAGGGAGCATGTATATAGTAAATAGAATTGGGCCAAGTACAGAACCCTGTGGTACTCCACAAGTAACCTTACAATGCGGAGAAGATTTGTCATTTAAATGAACAAACTGGGATCTATCAGACAAATACGATTTAAACCAGC
>JAVLVB010001013.1:110563-124114 GCA_032876305.1 Orestias chungarensis | reverse complement strand
AGCCCATTGTCTGAGGCCATGAGAATATCATTAGTAACTTTAAGGAGAGCTGTCTCAGTGCTATGATGAGCTCTGAAACCTGACTGAAATTCTTCAAATAGGTCATTATTCATCAAATGCTCTCTCAGTTGATTAGCAATAATTTTTTCAAGGATTTTAGATAAAAAAGGAAGATTAGATATGGGTCTGTAATTTATTAGGTCTTCTTGATCAAGAGAAGGTTTCTTAAGTAGGGTTTTTATTACAGCTACCTTAAGAGCCTCTGGTACATAACCATTCACTAATGACAAATTAATCATTTCCAAAATGGGGGTAATAATAATAGGAAATACTTTTTTAAACAATTTTGTTCGGGATTGGATCCAACATACAAGTTGAAGGCTTAGATGAAGAAAGTATTTTTGAAAGCTCAGAAGGCTCAACTGGAGCAAAACGCTTCAAACAGAGATGAGGCTCCAGCGCCACATTCAGTACCTCATTGCTTACTGAGGTAGTAGTTATGTTTGGTAGGAGGCAATCAATTTTAGTTTTAATAGATTCAATTTTATTCTCCTTTAGTGTTTTAGAACAGAATAGAATACCTTTTATTGTCATTATACGCATTGTAAAATTAGTTAGCATGTGAAGGAAAATTGTTGTGAGGATTTTCTTAAACCAAGAAGCTGATTTCAGTGTTGGTGTTGCCAGGTAATCCAACAGGGTTGGTGATTTTCCATTTGGGTAAATATGTAACAAACAGCTAAATGGGTCCGGTTGAATCCATGCAGAGTCCCAGTCATAGCCAGTACAATCTTGCAGAAACAAGCAGGAGTTAAACATTACAGTGGCTGTAAATAGCATTCACCCTGTTTACAGTTTTTACCCTTTGGTTGCTCTTAGAAATAATCTCCATTCAGAAAATTTAGATTTTCTTCGCCCAAAAAGCCACTGCGGTCAAAGCGAAAACTGATCTCTACAGGATAATGACAAAAATATGTTACATGAAGCAAGCGATTGCATTAACAATACTTCCCCCAACTGACCCGATTCAACAGAGGTCCAGTCATTTAATGTTAGTAGTCTTAATAAGTGTAATGGAGAGGGACAAGGTAAAATAAAAGTAGCTCCATATCTGGGGAATCCTAGTGGACAATTGTTCCCATCTGCAAGATAACTTCTGCTTTGGGAACTATTTATTTTCCATCAAGACAGCGATCACAATGCATCCAGCTAAAGCTATACCGAAATTATTTCAAGACAAGGTGGATGTTGTGGACTTCCTGAGGTAAACCTTGAAACAGTCCCATAGATGATTCTTGTCTGGACTTGAATAAAATGAATGTTTACAGCCCAAACTCACACAAGCTGACTGAGCATTAACAGACTCCAAAGTGCAGCACTCAAATTAGTAAGCCTTATTCTTACCTGTCAACAGAGATTCCATGCTGTTCTCGCAGCCAAAGGCGCATAAGCTAAGTAAAGACTTGATGAGGATTTGTAATTATGCCATCATATTTCTAGACATATAAGGTTTATTTGTAATTTTGTTTTTGATTATGATTTTGTGAAAGCAAAGAAAAAAAAAAGGTAAAAATCCAAGAGGGGTAAAAACTTTTTGAAGGCGTGGTATAACCTGAGCATGTGTAACTTCTAAAAGGGAATCTGTGATCCAGTGACCTGAACTTAAAATAAAAATGAATCAAAACCAACAACTCCACTATTTTAACTCTCTTAAGTGCACCAACAAACAGCATGTTGATATATATTTGTTTCAGTTCATAGTAAAGTTGCTTCGTTAATGAAGAGGATATTTTAATTCGTTTTTATTGAATTTGATTCAAAACTGCCGCCTCCATCAAACCAGGCCCAGCTCTCTAAAACTGCTTCAATCCTGCTGTGTCCTCCTCCGCGTCGCAGGATGTGATGGTGTACGCCAACCAGGCCGGCACCCCCCTGCCTTACCCCATCATCGCCGATGAGAAGCGGGAACTGTCGATCCAGCTGGGGATGCTGGACCCTGACGAGAGAAACAAGCAAGGACTTCCGCTCAGCGCTCGTTGCGTAAGGAAATGCTCTTTCCGCTCACTTCCATTAACTAATAAAAACTTGTCCGAGTCAAAGGCAATGACCGGCAGATTCTCCGATGCACTTTCTGTAAATGTTGATGCTTAACTTCAGCATTTCAGTGTTAAAAATGTAAAAACAAGCAGAGTGGTTCTGAACATACATTAACAGACGTGATCATAGGAATTTATTGTATTGAGGACCAATATTAACCTTCTTTCTTCTGAAAGTGTTTTTTTTTCCCCCTCTTTTATCAGAGAAGAAGAAAAAATGTGTACAGTGTTGTCCTTCAGCTTGCATTTTCTTTAGGCGATGCTTACTCGGCCTCATTCTCTGAGACAAATGTTCCGTTGTCCTAACATCTGGACTCGTTTCAGGTGTTTGTCATCGGCCCGGACAAGAAGCTGAAGCTGTCCATCCTCTACCCGGCCACCACGGGGAGGAACTTTGACGAGATCCTCCGAGTGATCGACTCTCTGCAGCTGACTGCTCAGAAGAAGGTCGCCACGCCCGTTGACTGGAAGGTACGAAGGTCAAATTATGAACACAGCGCCATCCCCTTTCCGAGGAGGTCATCGCACACTGCTAATCCAAGTAGTGGATAAGTGACGTAACCAAAACGTTTTATTGTTGTTGTTTAAAAAAAAAAAAGCATTTGCTCATTTATTTATTTATTTGTTTTTTATCAGCCTGGTGAGAAAGTCATGGTCATTCCTTCACTGCCCGATTCTGAAGCTACCGCTTTGTTCCCCAACGGCGTGACAACCAAAGAATTGCCTTCTGGGAAGAAGTACCTGCGCTACACTCAAATCTGAAGACGAAGAAATACACCTGTCTGCCTTAAGCTTGACTTTCTCATGAAAAATCTGTTAGTCCTTTCGTCGTGTAGCGATTCCTCAATGTACGTATGACCAGCCACTAGATGTCCTCCTTCAACCTTCTAGCGTGAACCTTTTTTTGTGTTGTTGCGGTGTTGATTCACGCCGATAGATGACGCCAAGCACACACGTTACCTGTTACAGAATAGAAACGTCATCATTGGAGTGAAATAGGCCAGTGGTTATTAAGTAAAAGTAAGAGGTATAAACTGAGGTTCCTTTGTATACTCAAAGCCACATATAAGAAACATATCCTTGTTTTTCTTTATGCCAAATAAACACTTAAAGTCATTGGTATGTGTTGGTGTTCCTGAGTTCTGATTGGCTTTTAAGGATGATGAAGTTTGACTTTTCGATGTGTTAAGTAATGCATGTAATAATTGTTTTATCTTGATTGTTTTAAGGGTATTAAAATAAAAAATACACCTAAGTTAGTAATATCAATATAAATAGACCAAACATTATTCAGTCAAGCTCATTTCAACTAAAACAAGCATGTCTCAAATTTTCACGCTTCTCTGTTTAGGTATAAATAAGTGTGTTAGGTGAAAAGTAATTTAAAAAATGTGTTTAATTTTTGTTGTGGATATTTTTCATATCTCTTTTTTCCGTCTTTATTTCATTTCCTGACCAAATGGGTTTATTTTCCTTGTTACTGACATTCTCTTCAGGTGAAAAACTGCGTTATGAAATCATAATTAATGCACAATTGCTATATATTTCTAAATTAAGTTAACTTAAAATGAGATATCTTAATTGAGTATATCAACCATATCAAAGTATGTGAAGATCAGTTTTCTAGTGTCCCAGATTCTCAAATGGATTTAAAGTAGGTCTAGACTCAGATTGGGCCAAGCAAATAGCTAAACTGGATCTAAAGCATTCCTAAGTATCTCTATGGTTGGGGTTGTTCTGTTGGATGGTGAATTTTAATCAGTTGGCAACTCTTAGATTAGATTAAATCTAACTTTGTGGCCACTTACTATCAGTATGGATTTACCAGGGAGTGCATGCAGAACAAAAGCTGTATATAATTGTACAAAATAGATTCTTAGTCAGACCCTAATGACTGATTAAGATATACACCATTTGTTGTGATACTATAAACTACCATCTAAAAGTTTTTCCTCCAGGCCTGTCCTGTATTCAGCTCCATCTATCTACCCTATCTATCATGGTGCTGCCACCGCTATGTTTGCATTTTCAGCTGCACTCAGAGTTTTAAAAAGGCCTAAAAGTTTAATTTTGGTTTCATCTATTTAGAACATCATGAGATTTAATTACAAACAGATAAATAAATAACTTGCTAAGGCGATGACTTGAACTGTATGGGATTTAGTGTCTTCCTGCAACATGCAAAATATATTTAATTCAAAACAGCTAAAAACTGATGATTATTTTTTAAATGATTTTCTATTCAGTTTAGTATTATTTTAGGTTAGTCTTTCATAAAAAAAAATCCAACAAAATAGATTGCGGCAAGGCATGTGCATATTTTTTTGCTTAGATTGAATCCTGTCATCTCCCTGCAGGTTTTCTCAGGACGGGACTATGAGTCCAGGATTTGGGTGTCAGTTTCTTCTTTGGGTTATTCAGCTGTCAAAACTTTAGAGCTGGGGATCATATTAGCTCTGTAGTCTAAAGGTGAACACTCATCTTACACGCATGCCCTCGCTGTGAGGCCAAGGACAAAAGGCAAAGATGAGTGAGGTGGGAGTCGAGAGTAGTTTGGGATTCACTGGGATGTCGGCGGATAACATCCAATGAACTGGAATTTTGCTTACCGTCTTTGCAGCAATTGCACTTAGTAGTTTAATCCTCTGATAGATGGAGGTTATGTAAATGAGGTTCTACATGTGTCAAAAACTGCGCTGATGAGGTTGATGCGTTCCGCCTCCTGCTTCTCTTCTCCCTTTTCACTCCTCTTGTGGGAGACTTGTCCCCATGGAGTCATCCAACACAACAGACACACCATGCAGATGAAATGCATTTCTCAAATTCCTGACCACAATGGCTTGTGGCAGAGCATGAGAACTGCTTTGGATGTCTGACTTTGGCTTAATTAGCCAGTACCGATCCCCACTGCCTGCCCCTCATCACGCTGTTCATTTGTCACCCCTCACTTTTTGGCTATTGAGCCAACTCACTCCACCTTTCTCCTTCAACCATACTAAACCATGTAATTCAACACCTACCCCAATCCAGGCCTCACGAGGCAAATCGCACACACACACATTGTACCAGCTGTTGGTCTTTTTCTCTCTTGACTTCACCATGCACACAGATAAAGAGGAGAAGATTTTCTGTATCACTTTGTGGATACTTTAGTGCTGAAAAAAAGGCTAAAATGCTAAAAAATAGTCGCCAACAACTTATGATGGCATGAGTATTAACTCTGAAATTGAATGCTTCTGAAAGATTACAAATAAAACTTTGAGTTTGTAAATAAAAAAAACAAAAAACTATTTTAAACTGAATTACCATTTGAACTACTGTACCTGGTTATGCTGACATACACCCACTAGGCTGAGCTCCTGTCTTTTGGGAACTCTTATCTATATTTTGCTCTGTAGAGAGTTTCAAATGCTCTTTTTCATAAAATGTAGAAAAATTTTAACATGCTGAAACATCAACATAATCACTTCCGCTGTTTGAAACGTCAAGAGAAAATAGCAAAAATGTTTGCACCCCTTGTAATTTTATACACTTTGTCACTTTGTTTTGTCAGATAGACTAGAAAGAAAAAGTGCACGGTTATGAATGAGAAAGAAAATAAGATGTTTTTCTGAACCTTTAATCGTCCCCCAACAACTAATTTCTTGCTTTTGTGTTTAGGTTCTTCCAGAATTGAGTTACATTTTTTTTTTACTTCCTCCACCTGCACAACAAATCTCTCCTGGTTTTTTCATCCTGGAAAGGGAAGGATCCCCCTCAGCACAACTGACAGCGGGCTTGTCAGCAACTAACCAATCTGTGGTTGCAATTTGCCCTGGGGTGAAACGGCCCTCACCTGAATTAAAGGAACCATGTTGGTCTCCGACAACATGGTCGTTGTCAACATTGCGGATAAAAAAATGATTGAAAAAACAAAAAAAAGGATAAACAATATCAGTAGGGAACATTCAGATCTGTCACTCGTTACCTGTGGGAGTCTGCATCAACATGTTGGGTTCCTGGGACTTGAAGAAGCTGGTTTTTCACTAAAGTTTTCTAATAAAGTAGATTTATACTTTTGAAGTCAGTTGTATTGTACTTACTTTGTGTAGCGGTGCCAGAGTAAACAAAGCTTATAACGAATGTGGAAAGCTGACCACACTTTTCAGATTTTTACTTTTAAAACATTTAGAAGCCAATTTATCATTTGCATTTCTTTCTAAAAAAATAAGAATAAAACAATAAATAAAAAAATTAAGTTTGTGGTTGTAAGTAAAAAAAAAGCTTCTATGACTTTCATCCTTCTGACATAAGAACTGAATTTATTCTGTTGTTTACCTTTTTTAGGGGGGGGAAACACTGAGTAAGCATAATCCCTTAAATGTCAAGTTACTCCTTTAAAAGAGTTGTGGTGCAGAGAGGCCACAGCATGTAAGCCTCTAAATATTCTGTGTTTATTCATGCACATGTGCTCACGCACCATGGGAGAGGTCTTTATTCCCATCTTGTGTGCCAGGCATTGACTTCATCACCTGAAGCTGCCCGTGACCCCCTGGCTAACAAGCCAGAGACCAGAGGAGCTGAGCGGCACACACAGAAACGTGCACTCACACATACGTTGGGGTAGCGCTTGATGCTTTCCAGATGCCCAGCCTCCCTCTAGCTCTCCCTCCAGCATCGCCTGGCACTCTGCGCTCTCCCAGTCTCCCACACACCTATCATACTTGCACAAAATCAAGCACCTCTTCCATCGAGCTCAGCTTTCTTATCCATTTTATTTTTGTTTGCCTTTCCCATGCATAAAGCAAAACTACACATACACTTTTTTATTTCTTTGTTTTTTTTCTCACATCAGTGCATCCCTCTTCATGATTTAAATTGTTCATGTTCTGCACATGGTCAGCTTCAGAACCATTACGATGGGTAATAAGACACCAGCAGACTGAGTGATGACCTTATGATCTTGCTGAAACTTTAAGGAACCTTATCCACCTTACACTCGAGCCTCACCTTATCTGCTTCTCTCACCCAAGCTAGGTAAAGCAAGGGTCATCAGGCCTTTCAGCAGAAACACACACAGTTGCACATACATGCATGCAGGCATGATGATAAAGGTGTGTGATTCATGTGCCTGGATAAATGCAGCTGATTTTGACGGTTCCTTGTAAATACTCTCTCCAGACAGGCTATTAGAGCAGCGGGTTAGTGCTCCGTATGAACAGGCTGATAAATGAGACGGTAAAAGTGCAGTCACTCTCAGCGCTTCTGTTTATCTCCTATCAATTTCATTGCCTTTCTCTAGCTTTTTGCTCCGTCTTGTGCCCTCTATTAGAGACACATTGATCACCAGCCCTTGGCGTATCACCTGAGTAATGGCTAAGGATGTCTGGGCTTTAAAACAGCCCTAGAGAGGCGCCAAGAGCTGCATCAAGGTGACAAAGCAAAATGATGGCCTACATAATAAAAAGTGAATCCTGGAGTGTGAACATACTGTATGTGTGCATGATTGTAGCGAATGTAACAACGGGAAAACATCAGATAATATCCAATAATCTGACAAAACCACACACATCAGGACTGCTTCATTATGCAATCTTGTTTTGCAATGCGCATTGCTGAATTTCGCATTTCCTATTTTATCACAATCCAACGGCAAACTTAGGACTGTTTTATTAGGATTTTATGTGACTGACAGGTGGTTTCTATCCTTTTACCTGAGGTGCCATCCTTCACTTACAGAAAAGCTGCATTCTCCTCCACATGTGCAATTACGAATGGCGAAAAGAAAACCTCCTAAATATATTATTTCAGATTTTTCCTTGTTGTATATTCTTTGTCAAAGTTCTTTTGATTGCCTCTATATAACTATTACTAAAACAACATTCTTTTGACAGTAGCACATAATTTTAAAGTGGAGTGAAAATACATTTTCAAACAGTAAAAAAATAAATTAAAAAAATGCTGAAAAACGCAGCCTGTTTTGGTTTTGAGCACCTTATACACTGGCACCTCTAAATAAAATACCATGAGAATAGTGCCTCCAGCCTCTATATGGCAAACAAGAGCATCCTGCAGAGGATAGTGCGAGTAGTGAAGAAACTGGTCCCTTACCAAACTCCCCATCTGTCTATGAACAGATTTCTGCCAAATTTTGAAATGCTGTGTTTACTTATAAGTATAAAAGCTCAGGTGGAAAAGGAAATTACAGTAAATTAATCTGAAGGATTTCATTTTAAAAAGTCTAATATTTAATATGATATCACAAATCATAAAGTACTAAAAATTTAGTCTGAGATCTGAATTTGACATGAAATTTAAGGAGGTCACCTTGCTGGGGCTAGATTCTTTATCTTTAAATTAGAGGTTCATACTTTTTTTTCTCAGTTCAGTTGTTCCTGTGTGAAGCACAGAGAAGTGTGAACATAATGTAGACTCTGTCCATAATTTTGTATATTTTCTTGCTGGATTATGTCAATTTGTAGATTCTGATTTTAATCGTCCCATTTTTTAGAAATGTTATTTATTTTGTAAAGCATTAAGGGTCAGGCTTACCACTGCTTCTGTTTTTCCATTGAACGTACTGAACAGAGGAAAACACAAAATTCCTTGTCCCTAACCAGCTCATACTGACGGATCTCAAGTCATTTTCAGCCCATCATTATGACAAGGATCGCCTCCTAGGCGACTCTTTGATTACGTGAAATAAGAATAGTGTTTGTTATGCATCTAACTGAGATTCATCGAGAGTACTTTGGTTTACCCAGTTTGAGTTGTATTTTAGTTTGTTTGCTGGGAAGTAACTATAAAAGTTTCAGCTGCTAGAATCCAGGACTTCCAATGTCCTAAAATCCCCACAGAGACAAACAATGTATACCAACCTACCCTATACCAACCTATTCTCACATGATGGCACCATCTTTGACCTTCCTCACTGCATGTGGACCCCATTGGCCACAGTTTATGGATGAATTACAGAAACCCTCTATGTCGTCCCCATCCTATTGGATGTCCCATCTTTTGATACTAAGTAGATTCACTAATAAAGGTAATTAACCATCACTGGGATTGTGACATTTTTTAATTAAAGAAAAAAAGAATGCAGCATTACCTGAAAACCATAAAGGCAGACAGGGTGACTCCTGCTGGTATGTCTCACACACAGAACAGCAAGTGGAAGCGTGGAGTCATAAACTCTCTAGCAACAAGAAAAATTAACAAAAATAAAGCAGAAAGGAAAAGGACTGAGACAAAAAAGCTGCTGTTTTCCTTTCCGTCAGTTTATTTGTCTTTAAGCAGAAGGCAGCCAGAGTAAAAGGGCAAAGGGAGGGTAGCTGTGAAACTTTTTCTCTGGGAGAGCCGACTGCCATTTTCCTGTGTATGTGCGTTTGTGTAGATTGCACTTAGATTGTTAGGTGAGAAGAGGAAGAAGAGATGGAAAAAAACAATATGACAGCAGCAGAAGTTAGTAAGGAGAAAAGATGCTGTGAAGAGGCTAAGATGGCATTACCATGGAAACATCTCAGGGTTAGGATTATTTTTCCCAAACCATAATGAGCTAGTTTGGGGTATAATGAAACCAGTCTGGCTTTCCTGGCTCTCACACACCCGAGTTGCGTCCACGTACACACGGGGTGGAGAGAGTCACATATGTTTTGCTTTAGTGCTTGTTTATGTTCATCCAACAGCAGGGGAGCAGAGCCATAGTTAACTATCAATTAAAGCGATGATCATAAAACAAGCACTTGTAAACAAACAGAGCCAGACTAACACTGACAAAAGCTAGAGAAGCACAAGAGCAAGAAAAAGAAAAACGCTGGCTAATAATAAAATGCGTGCACCTATGTTGAAAAGATTGTTTCTATGTTTTAAAGTTTCTGCTGCACAAATTTGTATTTTTGTCGGTTGGTTTGGTGTTTTGTGAAATGCTAGCTCGTGGGCTTCAACCCTCCAGAAACCAGTAGGACATCCTCGCAACTGCTTGCAATCAGCGCTCTTTAAAAGCTTTAAGCCGCCGTACGTTGCACACGGAGAGTAATAAGTCCCTGTGTATGCATTAAAAACATTAAGACGTGTGGGTCAGAGTGTGCTAGCAAGTTAACGTCTTCCCCGACTGAGTATAATGAGCTCCCCAGGGTCTCCCCTACTCCCCACTTTCCAGTTCCCCATCACTCCCTCCTCCTCTCTCCCCTGAACTTGGCCTCCCTAACTTCCCACCCCTTGTGTTTATCTTAAACAAGAGAGGAATGGTGACTTGAGTTTATTTACAAAGGTAGATTTGAGGATCTGAGAGGAGGGAAATGGCAAAGCGGGAACATGCCGGTGTGACTTTGATAGCTTACTTTGAATCTGGGGTCAGTTTGGTCGCTTCACAGGCAAGCCAAACGTTAAGCTGCAATAAGAGATAGTGTATAGGCACTAGAATCATTTTAAGCTTTTTAGGGTCACTGCCCTGAATCTGGCCTCTCCAGCTATCTGAAGGGTGGAGACCATAATGTGGAGCTGCAGCTGAACTGCACAAAACGTTTTAATAACTTACCCTGTGTGTTGATCTACCATTGATTTCTAAATATGAGATGATTAAGAATATCGTGTGAATTATTTAGTCCTGTTGGGCCGTACGTGTCGAAGTATTGATCCACCAATCTTTGGACAGAACAGAGTTAAATTCATTGTGTTCAGCTCAGTGACGTCACCATCTTGATTAATTTTTTCTTCACGCCTAATTGTCAATTTACCATCATGGGATTAAAGTCCAATAGTTTATGTGAACAACAGTGTAATCACAGGATTTAAATGATTTACTCAGGAAGAAAGCTGGACTGTTATTATCTTAGATATTTGAAAAGTACTTTTGGCAATGTTTTAGAAATGTTGGAAACTATGACTTGGGAAAATGTGATGACATTGCTCTACAGTGTAATGGTTTACAAACTCATGCAGATTGATTCAGCTAAATCGAGCCCGACTGAGCTGGAGCTATGTTGCAAATAAGACAACGAAAAGCTTTTAACAGATTCAGTTTTTTAAATCTACCACACTATTCATTCCATTTTCTTTGTCTGCCAAACATAGGAACTTGATAAAATGCAAATACTGTTAGTGATTCTAATTTAATGTAATTTATACAATTTTACTGGGTCCTGATACTTTTGGGTAACTGTAGGTCTTTAAAAACTCACCTTCTCTGCGTAAAAATGCAAGAAATGTGACTACAAGAGAAAATACAAGAATAAATCCAAAGTTCAGGCCAACATATTTCCTACTCTGAATGGATTACATACTTAAAATATCAGAAATCTCAGAAATCCGATTAAATTTCAAGGATAATCTACTGAGGTTACTATGGTTTTCTTAAGAAAAAAAATCTGATTTTCCATTAATATCAGCAGAATTGAGATAGCATTAGGTAGGCAACATCAGGTGGGTTATTGGTTTCGGAAACACCTGCTTTAAAAGATAATAAAAAACAAGCTTGATGTAATGGCAAGATGTTAGGGCAGATCGGGTTAGGATGGGACTTCCCCACCACCTCACTCTGTTTTCTCAGTTGTCATCTTGATCCCTACTGTTAGGCTTCTTCCATCCAATTAGTGCCTTGCTTCCACCTGAGCGCTTCTAATCCTGGTCTGTCAGTCACACATGATGACAATACAGCCTTGTTGTCAGAGATTTTCACTTTGAACGTGAAAACAGATGAAAAAAAAAACATGTTTGTATAAGAAAATATGTTGCACACAGGACGCGATGTGAAAGGGCAAAGTGTTGCGAAACAAACAGTTCCCTAAAAATTTGGTTGGTCCTGCCAAAATGGAAACAAATCCCACGTAAATATGGAGAAAATAAATGCCTCAAAAAGAAAATATGTATGGGAAATCAAGCATGAACGCAAACATCATGAAGACAAACAGAAACAAAAACGAGATGTAAGAAGGGAAAAATGAAGGAAAGCTGACCAGATCCAGTTTAAAGACAGTGGGGGAAAAACTCACAAAGCACTAAAACGCTGCTGCCAGGATGCAGTTTCTGTGTGCCACTGTGACACAGTGAGTCTTTGTAACTTTGGCTCTCAGAGGAGATCAGGGCAGCTCCAGCTGGCCTGCAACCAGGCAGGCTTTCTCATGTCAGGACACAGACCATCAGCCACATAGGGCCACTGATGATGGTGGGGAATTTTGACGATTTTTCTTCTCTCAGCTCTCCAAAATAGCAACTGAACATTTACTAGATACCACGTTGAGACTGTAGTGGGCAAACTCTTTTCCAGGATTGGAACAAGCCTTCTTTAAATCAAAGGTTTTTATCTTAAAGCATCTACTCTTGATTCCTGTTCTGCGGGGAATTCTTCACTTCTTAAGGAACAATACCTGCACTGTCCCACATTGTTCAGTGGCAGTAAACCAACCCTCTGTTAAACCTTTAATCATTGCAATACAATCATAAATGCTCTAAAATATCTAATTACTGTTTTCCACATGTTTTTATCTTTTTAACTTAACTGTGTTTAGCTAAAAACATAACATAATTTATCCTATTATAAGTTTGACGCCTGCTGAAGAAATTCGTGCCCTTAGCATCATGCACCCACCACCTTGTTTAATTGTGGAGATTGCATATTCTGTGTCATGGTCATTGTTCTGCCACAAAAAAGCGTTTTTTGAATGGATTTATGGTTTTTCCATGCGTTTGATGCATCTCCTGTATGGGCTCTGATACATTGCAAACAAAACAGCATTTGATTTTTTTTCTGCTTTAAAATAAAGTCTAATTTATTGGGATTTTAATCATGAAATCCCAATAAATAAGTACAAGTTAGTGTCTTTGTCGTAATAACATGTAAGCACATTATACTTTATATTTGTTACCCAAAACAAGCCATTATAATACTCAATTATAGTAATACAAATATTTGTAATAACATGCACACATTTCCTAATAGAACTGGACATATGTTGCGAGCAGTCTAGCAGCCCTGGACTGTTTGGACATAAGGAGGCTTTGTTTGTTTGTCTGTTTTCTTCCATAATTTTACAATGCAGGCTCTGTCCCCTTAGTCAGCACCATTAGGCAAAAATTATTTGCAGCTTAGGAGAAGTGAGGGAGCAGAAAGTGAACATGTCAGCCCCTCCTCTCTACTATTTTTACCCCAGTGAAACAAAACAGTATGTACCTTTGAATGCAAGTGGAGTTTTACTATTTAGAATACACACACACATGAACACGCACAGCAGATTTGTAAGAAGATCTGTGAGAGACACGTCTTCGAGTGTGGTATCCCCTCTCTTTATGACACTCTGACAGGAAGTCATGCTGCACTGTAAAATACAACTCAGTGTTCCCTCTTCTGTCTCCTGAACAAAAGAGGCTGCTTTAAAACACCCTCTCTCCCTCACACACACACACACACACACACACACACACACACACACACACACACACACACACACACACACACACACACACACACACACACACACAC
>JAVLVB010001013.1:92882-110463 GCA_032876305.1 Orestias chungarensis | reverse complement strand
TGTTCAGAGATTTCAGCATATCTCTATCAACATGGTTTATGTTTTTAAACTTCTTTAACAATTCTTCCAAAAATAAAAAATAAAAACTAGTGTTTGCTATTGACACAACTTGCAGCTCCTCCAGAGTAGCTTTGGACCTCCCTCCTATATGCCCCTAATCAGTTTTTTTTAATCTATGACTGTATTTAATCGGATTAATCTTCCTTGTAAATCAGACTAACCTTCAGGCCTGTTCCCTCCCACAGTATGATACCACCGCTGCTAATTTGTACTGGCCTAACATATAAAATCATCAAGAAACACATTTGGTTTGTGGTCGTAGGTCTGAACACATCTGCACTGAAGCTCACCTGAAACAACATCAGAAATGGATCTGTATGAAACAAGCAGACAGCAGAAAGGCCGCTTCTTCAACCTGGCATGCAGCCATTTTCCATTTAACATCCCCTCCTTTTTAATCAATTTTTCCCCATGAACAGCAGATTAGGAGGTAAATCCATTTTGCTTCTTTCATTGGAAAAAAAAAATTCCACACATCACTCACTGCACCTTAATGTTAGTGTGTGGCAAGATTTTCTCTGAGCTCAAACAAGGCTTGTCTGTTTTTGTGATCAGATCCTCATCAGAGAAGACAAAGTAGAGAGATGAGGACAGATGTGCAAGGGGGAAGCGAGTGGTTTTAGAAAGATTTCCAAGACAGCTGCAGGCAAAGCAGTTACTGTTACAATAGTCTGGCAGGGGTTCAGATTTCTGTGTGTTCCACCCTTCTTCCCAGCTCCTCTTCTCCCTCCCTTTTCCTCCCCAGCTTATTACCCTCTGTTGTTGAATAAAAAACATTTCTAAAACTCTGCTCAAGCCCAACTGCCTTCATGGCTTCCTTTTCCTCCCCCTCGTATCACCCCTCTTGCTACAGACGAAAAGAAAAAATACACTTGAAGTGGGCCTGCAATCAGCATCTGAAGGTCATGCTTCACATGACAGGTGACGCTGGAGGAGACGTGGAACAGTTTTCTGGCACCGTTACACAAAACAACGTCACGACGAAGAAGGAGGAGAGCCGGAACGAGGCAGTGCGGTGAGCCATGGCTCTATTATCGTGATGTAAACACTCGCCCAACCCCCCAGTGTTGTGGTTACCTGACACAGAGATAAAAGATCGCGTTTCTCATACACGCCAGGGACCGACATGTGCATCAGCGGGTTCCTGCTTTGAACTTGAGGAGACGACTTTTGTCAGTTTATTACATTTTTATGATCATGTTCGACTGCTAATGTGGGAAAATATCAAAGGACATTAGTTAGAGGAATGTAAAGACTGATTATTGTTTTAGAGCTTTTGTTTTTTTTGGGCTGGCCCTTTGTAAAAAGCTAAATATATTAGTGAAGACTAATAAAAAAACAGAGTTTTACTTTCATTTGCAGTATAATATTAACTACAAAGGTGAAGCACAAAACTAGACACTGTCCTGCAAAGAGAAGAAACAGCACATTTAATTGAACATTTATTGCTTACTCGCTCAAATTGACATTGTCGTCTTGTTTAGGGTTATCACAGTAAAATAAACACTTTGTACAACCAATCACAGTCGGAACCCAAAAATGAAACTGAGTTCATCTGTGTGTAATTTAATCTCAGAATGAATCAAACTGTCCTGTGAAATCTCAGAGGTTACTCAGAGAACCTTAATGAACAAACAGCATAGTGAAAACCAAGGAATATATATTCAGGTCAGGGAATTGTTGTGGAAATGTCATATTTCCAGGTAATTCGCTCACCTGGATACAGAATTGAGAAAGGACAGAGTAAGAGTCAAATGGAGCGAAAGATAATTGATAAAACATGGTTTATTGTTTTCGAAGGAGGTAGGAGAGCTAGAGGTGGGGAAGGATAGTGCATAGTTGCAGAATGAAAATAGGCTTTGCGCACATAAAGTTATTAATTTTAACAATTCTCTGCTAAAATGCGTCGTAGTAAACTACAACTGTGGCACAACCGCTAACCTTTCCAAGACTTGGCAGCCTGACAGGTCTGTCAAAGTCAGTGTTTATAGAAGCAACCATAAGGCCCTTGGAAAAGCTGGAGGTGTAACAAATCACAGCTTATTTGCCAAGTCTTTCTACTGAGTAACTGTTAGCCATGCACGCCACAAATCTGGTCTTTATGGAAGAGCGACAAGAGAAAGAAGTCAAGTTACAGCTTAGAGTTAACAGTCTCAAAAGAAAGCGCAGCTTCAAAAGCTACCAAAATGGGTTTCTTTGAACTTACTGCAAAATAGTATATGATAGGCTGCACATTTCACTGTAAACAAACTGCAGCCTCCATGGTTGAATATGTTGGCTGCGATATAGTGCAGTGGGGATTAAGAGCTAATAGGAAGATGGTTAGAGCAGCAAAAAGCTTGAACGTGGGACAAAAGTTCTCCTTCCAGTGGGAGAGGACCCCAAACGAACAGCAGGCGTTACAGTGGATAAGTTTAAATAAAACCATATAGTCATGTGAATAAAACTGAAGGCCTATATTGTTTTTGCCTCTGAAGCAATCACAGATGCTCTGCGTCAAAACTAGTGTGTCGTGTTTCTTTTACTTTTTAAAGTTGCCTGTATTCTGATCAACCGCAGAAACCGGTGCCACCTTTAAATGTCATCTTTCTAACACATTTTTCTCACTTATGCTCCCCCATATCATCACACTTCCACCCAGGTCAGGCTGATTCAAAGGCTGTATAGAGATTCTGTTTTGCCTTTGTACAAAAAATGTAATCACATAATGTATTTTCAAGCTGTTTTTATTTAGTATGAAGTGCCAAATAAAGTTTTATATACAGCAATAACAGTAAAAGCAAGGCATGCGTATTTATACTCCACATTTCAAGTGACTTATAAGTGTTTTACATGGTGAAAACATAAATAAAGGAATGTGCTGAAAATCTTTAAAACATTCAACAATTAATGATTTTCAAGTTATTATTAATGCAATTCTGCAATGCAATTTTGCATATATCTGAAACCCTGGGTCTGTGTGAGAAGATGGAGCATCACTGTTTTTCACCGGAATGAGTTCAGTTGTTCCTTCATGTACTAAGTAATTTCATTTCCAAAAAATTTGAAATAATAGTAATTCTAAAACTTGAATATTTATGATTAACCAGGATCCTTTCCATCTTTCTGAAGAAACTTTCTTTCTATTCGGTATCATCATCATCATTTAAAGTCACAAACACGCTCAGGTTTGTGTCATTGAGCACAACTGAACTGACGTTTTGTTTAAAGCAGCTGCTGTCACGATTTTAAAATACATTTTTGAAATTATTTTTTTTCAAAGTGCTGAAAATAAAAGGGATATTATTTTAAAATCTTGTTGATCCACTAATTGCTTTAGTATGCTACCTAGTTACAACCCAACGACAAATTCAACTCGAGATTCTTTAGGTTTAGTGGCTAAAGAAAAATATTTAAAAGCCATGCATGGATCTAAACCTTTATTTGGAGGCAAAGCGGAAAAGTAACACACAATATCTGCTCCCACACATTGTTTTGAGAACGTTTTAGTCGACTGAAGAAGTCAGACTTTAGACACTTGCTGAGCACTGACAGACAGCAGAGTGTAAAACGACTGTCTGTCCTCACAAATCTCACACGGGACAAGAAAGCACATTCTCTCTAATTCCCCGCAGTGGAAACCTGACCCTTTCAAACTTCAAGTTCAAACGCTGAGGGAGAAGCCTGAGAAATGTAATTTGCACGAGAATGTTCACAACTCAGAGGACAACGGCAGCGAAACCCAGAGAACTTGGTGGGAAAGAGGTGAACGGGAATAGGCTTCTTGGCAGATGTAATGTACAATGTAATGCACACAATGTGTGCGAGTTTGACTGAGGGTAGGTTCCCCTCGACTGCTTTCACTGAGAACTGGCTTTGACTCGCTAACAATTTGAAGCAGTAAAATATGTGTAACGATCTTTAATATAGAAAATTATGTTGCATATCTTGAAATACAGCAATCATTGTTTGAATGTTGCATAATGTATTGTTGAGCACTTAAGTCTGATTGTAATTGCCGAATAATGGGGTACATATGAAGGCCTCCTCAAAGCAGACTGAGGCCTTTTTTTTTTTGGTTTCAGCTACTAAAACACGCTCAGCTGAATGTATTTATTTTACATTCAGCTACTGCAGCACATCCATCAGGTTAGAAAAAGAAAACCAAAATCAGCACTGTTTGTTTTACCTTTAAATTGATTTATTTCTCTGTGAGTCTTTAATCGTAGGAGAAGCCCTGAAGGAGCGCATGATGGATGGTGCAGTGGACAAAGAAAAGCAGCAGAACAGTATGCACAGGTGAACATCTGCATCTTCACAGATGTTCACCTGGGGAGGTTATTTCTCACTGGACCATTGCGGCCTTGTCAAACTGTAAAACCAGTAATAAAAATCAACCCGAGAACCCGCTCAGATGTCACACATATGGTGGCGAGTTTAACGAGGAGAACCTGCACCTCCCCACAGCTGCTTGCTCTCTGCTGCTTATTTCTCAACTAGTCTGTTTTGTCTCCCACAACTCAACAAGCCCAGGGTTTTTCTCCTGTACTTCTAACTAGAGTCACCTACTAAGTTTTCAACATTTTAAATATATTATTAAACAAAGATGGGTACATATTTCTCAATTATTTTAAAAAATTTTTTTTGGGGGGGGGCAGTCTTTACATTCTTGGTTGTGATTTGCTTATTTATAACTTCAATATCACAAACTTCAGAAGGTTTATGAAAATGTTATTTGGAAAACAGGCAGAAATAAATGCATGGTGTTGTTTGTGGATGGAAATTAATAGAAATTTTGCATTTCTTCTAAATATAAAAAATCTGTGAACAGCAATTTTTAAATAAATACATTGTAGCTCTGATGTATGTCCAGGGTTGTTGTTCCGCTTGAAGGTAAACCTCAACGTCATTCTTTTTCAGGATTACAAGTAAGCTCCAACCATCTCCACCTTAATTCCTACCTGCCTCATTGTCCATGTGGCAGTAAAACGCTACTAAAGGATGCTGCTGCCACCTCCATGTTTCATATTATACCACATTAGTTGTTCTTCTGGGTTCCCATAAAAAAAAGTTTTTCAAAAATGGAAATTCCAACAAAATTGTTTTTTTTACAGAAACTGCAAGCTTGTACTTTTCTTTTGTTTTATTGAGACAAACATTTTGCTGTGCTAAATAAGCTTTTTGTTAACAAAAAAAAAAAGTGTATTATGTTTTTAGGTAAACCCGTGCGGGCAGTTTTCCACCCTCTGGGCCTCTGCCTGCCTCCCTGTCATTACCTCTGAGCTTTAATTAACAGACACAGCTGTCACTCTGCAGTGCATTTACACAGAAGGTCATTACTGGGGCACTTGGGAATTTATGCTACAACTGTATTTCACAATAGACCATAAAGCCCACCTTCAGTCTCTGATCTGTGCCAAAGATAAGCGACTCTTTGTAGGGTATTTTCTCCTCGGGGGTGTTGTGGTTGAGGTAGGACCTGTGCATCTACAGCAGCCTGGTTATAGAACAATACTAATGGAAACACATGTGGTATTGCATGTGTGAAGAGTTTTTTGGTTGCCGGCCCTGCTAACAAGCAGAGGTGATAGGCCTATTAGTGACTAATGGATCTCGAGGCAGCTGAGACCCCGGACACACACAAACCAGTACTGACACACACACACAGTTAAAGACAGCCACGCCCAAGAACAAGCCAGCGAATCCTCCCTTGTTTTTTTACCTCCATCACTCTAGTTAAAGATCTTTATGGGTGAGGGAGGGGAGGTTACTTGCTGGTGGGATGTGCTCTCAAGCTATCAGTGATCGCTTGAGGTAACATAAGGTCAAGGACTCTCATTTTTCATCGCAGCCAATTACCCTCCTGTCCTAACCTGGCTTTCCCCTGCCTCTCCATCTCCACCTCCTAACCTGCTGCTCTCCATCCAGTCCTCTAATCACATCCAGTCGCATGAACACATGCATTACTAACCCTAACCCTCACCAACACACAAACAACCCAAAGCCGCCCTTCAAACTAACAGAGGAAACATGATGATAAACTTCCGTGCTCCAATAAAGCGAATTACTTACATTTTATTTATTTTTTTTAACAGATTGCCCTGGTCTCCCTCTCGAATGTCCTTGGCTGAAACAGCGATGCAGAGAGACACTCTGTCACATTGTTACTGCATTTCTGAGACTGCGGTTTTGTTGTGGGCTTGGCTGAACCCGGGGGTCTACGGTCCAAATCAAGTAATGAGCGGAGAGGCTAGGGCAAGACGTGACCTTCAAGCTCTCTGTGGTATGTTGAAAATGTAGCAGGAAACAAGAAGAACATCTATGTGTCCACAAGAAGGGAGAACTGTTCGCCTGGAGGCGAGGATACGGGACACTACAGAGGATGACTGAGAGCTAAGCTGCTGGAGCTGTTAAATGTGTGTGCTGGTTGATAGACTTTTATCTTTTTGGGGGGTGCATTGAGGAATGGATGATGTTGGTGATTACTTGTGAAAAAGGGGGACAATTAACTCCTCAATGACCCTCTTATTCTCATACTTAACCCCTTCTGATGGTCAGAGGGCAACAGGCTCTAAGTGGTATGTGGATGTCTAACAGACCGATTGACAAACAAATCTGCGACAGAGTAGCAGTCTGCACGAGAATGCATGGTGAAGTGTGAAGTTTCTGACTACAGTGCCAGGCAAAAAACAGTCGCACCCATTGAACTTCCTCTTTTGTGAACAGAAACTTTAGTTTGTTTTAGATTAATTTAATCTGACAGAGCTGCATAAAACCACAATTGATAGTGGTAAATGGTCTTCAATTTCTTTCACAAGTAAATGAAAACTAAATAGGACCCATGGTTAAAGTATGAAAGATTATCTTAAGTTTTTTAACATGCAATATTTGAATTTATAAAGTATGTTAATATCTACTAATCTAAAATATGAATATCCACGAGCATTAACAGCCTGGGAAAGGAGAGTATCATTTAAAGATCCAGCCCAAACAAGCCTGGTTTCCCTGTAAGGAGCAGCAGAGATAAAGGTCTTTTCAGGTGGGAGAATGTTTGCTCAATATAACTATCATGAAGATCAATGTGTGGCAGAAAAGAAAGTTTAAAGACGTTTGAAATAGTTTGGCAGACGTGGCGAACAGGTGGAAGAATGTGCACAAATCAAACAAACATGAAACAAAAACCTGTGTGGCAGAAATCCTGCTGGTGAAACATACATGGTGGAGTTATTAGCAAACAAACATGAGCAACAATGTCTGTCTTTAAACATGCTAAGGTTGTATAGGTGAACCCTGAAAGATCCGCTGCTTTTTCTTGAGTGTTGAATATGTGGAGGGTCTGGCACAACAACTCCACCCATCGTCCTGCACAATTAGAACATACACTGGACTAAAAAGAGTTTAGAGATAAAGCAGGATGGCGGAGATGATATAGCCGATTTCCCCAGCTTTGACCTTGCATTTTTTTAGGCCTGTCAGTAAAGTTGCCACCATAACACTTTACAATCATGATAAGATAAGACGATGTTGATTGTGACAGAAGTCTGCCGGTCGTCTAAAACAAAGTTATGCGGGTAAACCTGACTCCTTAACAGCAACGGTGTCTGGTGCATCAGAGCGCACTCAAGCAGCAGTTGATTTGCATCAGAAAACCACTTAAGGATATGGTGTTAAAATGTAATCTGATGTGCAAAAAACGCCTCAAGATTAAATAATCAAATATTGGATGAAACAGAAGTCCACTTCTTTCTGCCCCTTTTATAGACAGAGGATTTTTTGTCCTTCATGTATCAGGGAATGGCTGCCAGACAATACCTACTAGTTTAATTGTATTCATATGCAGTGTAGGACAAAAAAGTGAAAACATTTATAAAAACAGAACCCTAATGTGACAGAAATACAATCCCAAGTTTATGGAGGGGAGGATGGTAACAAAGTTCTGGAAACTTTCAACACAGAACTTCTTTTCTGGATCACAAAGTTTTTATGACAACTATATATTTCAAGGCTTTTTTCTAAACATCTTTACCAAGGTCACATATGGGGAGGATGGCCCTGTATGTGGTTTTCCACAGCAAGAACTCCCAGGAAGATACATTTCTAGGAGGAACCCTGAAGAAAAGCATAAAAAAGTCTTGTTATTTCACTTTTACATAATCCAACATATTTTTGCACAACATGTTTTATTGCAAATAATTCACTTTTTGAAAATGTAGCGTTGAACAGGCTGTAGCTGCATCCTTAGAAAATACCATCCCCGACTATTTGCTATAACCACGATGTTGGAACCTGGAAGATTTTATGGTAAAAAATCCCCGAATGTGTAATCTGCAGTTTTGCTGCTAGGTTGGTTCATATAGCTTTTCCCTCTTATTAATAATTGGGATAAATGAAAACAGTTGTGTTAACTTTAGCTATTTGTGTCTGATATTAAAATGTGTTTGATGATCTTAAAACATTTAGGAGTGATGAACTAAAAGGGGCAAAACTCTGTTTGTCATTTTACCCTAGTAGCCCTGTTTAGGGTATACCCCAGCAGCTCCTGATCAGTTTAACCTGGATCACATGTTATTTATCCAGCTTCCCAGTAGCTAAAAAAAGCTTTTCAGTTTCCTTTTCTCGTTGCCAGATACTCTGTTGTCCATCTCTGTGTCATCTATGCCTAGTTTCTTGTCTGTTCGTTATTGCCCTGTTTCCTGTCTTTTAATTAATTTCCTGTTTCCTGTCTAAGTCAAGACATCACAAAACATGACAGTATTAAAACTGTGGGAGTTTAAGTTAACTTAAACGTTTTTTTTAGATATTTAAATATTTTAGGTCTGTAGTAATTTTTCTTGTGAAACACCCTTTTAAGCACCAACATGTTTCATTGAAACGTTACGGTTAACCAGATAAATGAAAACAGCCAATCCAAAGTCAAGGGACGAAATAAGACCAGATGTTATGGAAGACATTTTTCTCTAGCTCTACTTCTCAATAACTTTCTCGGTAAAATTTTTGCTGAATACTGTGGAAATTCACCCAAGAATGAAACTTTACTGTGAGTCATTAACCGTACTCGTACCTTGTTTATGAGCACATGTGACCCTCTTTGCTCTGATTCCAGGAGGATGAGTGTACCTATAACACCACATCGAATCGCAGTTTGCATAGGAACCCCCACCCCCTCTATTAAGACCCAGTTGGTGTTATTAAAGAGCTCTGGAGCCAGGCAGCCTGTGGTAGCTCCCCCCGAGATGCTGGAAGGGATTGGAAGAAGGATCTTGGTGTGGGACTGAGGATTTTTAGGTTTGCAGTATATCTTCCTGCATGAATATATCTGTTCAATTCCTGCAGTTAGCAACACATCATTGTTTACTGAACACATCAAAGTCACAAAGTGTGGAATGTAGTTTTTCTGCTCTCTTTACTGCATGTAGGGTCTTACAAATTGCCGGCATGTGCATTGTTCATTTATAAAAGGATTTAACAGCTCAACCTTGTCTGAACAATAGTGAAAAACTCTAAAGAAAGAGACGTGACTGCGGTGTTTGACAGGGCTTGTCAGCGTTGGTTCTGATATGAAAAGGAAGAAAAAAAAAGAACGAAAACACAATAAAAACACAGCTGGAGATGTTCGAAGAGAGAAAAACATTCTCAGCTTGAATGTGACTTTAGTTTGAATACGCAGCCCCCCCAATCCCCCGTCGTGAGGGGAACTACAGTCAGCTGGGTTTTCAGCATTTGGACCTACACTATTAACTACCTGAGGGTTTGAGGTTAATCTGTGGTAAAAGGTTTGTAGTACAAAGTTTACTCTGCTACTTCTTTGAAAGTATATTCCTTGAATATAATATTTTAATTGACTTTAGATTACTGAAAGTTTTTGATATATCTGGGCTTAGATGATTGCTGGACGGTCAAGTATATTACACATCTTTATCAGATGTACATGACTGTCATTTAAACAAGTAGATTAAACTGTTAAAAACATAAATGATAACTATAGATATTGTTATATAATAAATCTATGCTAATAGATAATAAATATATGCTGAGCCCAGATCTGCTTTGTGTTAATAAAGAGAGATGGTATTATTTAAACTACCTCTTTTCGGGGGTATACTTTTTGTTAGATAGGCAGAAAAAAGCTTTTTTGCTCAAATTCAATAGCTTGGTATGTACAAATGAGGTGGGGTGATTGGCTATATTAAAATATTTACCTGTTTTTAAGGATGTATGGATGAATTTATGGATAGTTGGATGGATGGAAGCTAATCCAGCATAAATGTATTCATCAATAACTCTCACCTGACCCATGTCCATAAGTGTCCCATGGGTTCGGTTACTCATATTTCTAATATTTTCATGATGAACTGTCCTTTTTATTAGCTGCAGCTCACCATTCCCAATGATTCAGCTTCTCCGTCTTTTAAACACTGCCCATTTTCCAAAACAGGACAAAAATAATCCCCCCCCCGAAAAAGAAACCTCTAACTCTCTCTCCGAAACTGTAGATGTTTTGGTCGGAACTTTGATTTTGGGTTTCCAGGATTTCTGGTGTTGAACGCCTGGTGACACAGACACAAACACAGTGCTGTCCACAGAACACACCAACAAACTAGCATGTTTTTTATATTTTAAAGAAGCAAATAGGGAACAAAACAACCTCGATTCTGTTCTGGCAGCTGATCACAGCATTATGTGTCTATTTCCATTCCAAATGCAAATGGTTTTACCAAAAGAAAGGGGGGGAGGGGGTGTTCTCTTCTCTCCATCAAAATGATGACAATTTTGATTATAGAGAATCCGTCCAGCTTGGCAGGATTGTGGAGTCCACAGTGGGTTATTGCTTGAATTACATGCGCTGAAGAACAGTGTTTATCTCTGAAGGATTGTTATTTGCCTGGCATGCAATTATCCTGCCAGGTAATTACGCAATTCTCACACACATGCACACATTTTATATGTGAGCAGCGGTAGACTGTTGCGCATTTAGGGCTACTACAGCTGCAAATCTTATCATATCTATTCTCACTCTCATTATACCACTATATTACTTAACTGTTTAAATTTCAATCCTGCTCAATGGGTCAGAGGTAATGCAGAGAGGAGCAAAAACTACTTAAACCATTTTTTTGTTGTTGTTGTAGCACTTCTTAATACTCACCAATCAATTTGGCTTTAATACTAAAATGTTGCTCACACATCTTCCAATCAGAGCTGGGAGCATGCGACAGATCCATGTTTGCTCTCGCCTCTCGTTCAGCGGCTTCTCTTTCATCCTTTACTCGAGGAGCTTTGGCAGAGGCCCAGTTTCGCTGGATGAAATTGAATTAAGAAAATCAACTTCATATTCAGCCCTCTACTTTAATGAGTGAGGTGGAGGGATTTCTGGGGTGTTTACTTTAGAAAGGTCTCAGTGTTCACCACCACCGCTACCCCAAAGGAAGGAAGAAACAGAAATCCTGGACTACATCACAGAGAGGAGGTAATGAACCAGGAAAAAGGCAGGATGGTAGAGAGGTGTTAGGAGAGCTCTTAAGAGGTTACTCCCTTCAAGCTCACAATCAAATAGAGCCTAAGAAGAGAAGGATGGAGGAAAATCTAAAACACATTTCCACCTTCACCCCGACATGTGGAACCTCTACTGGCCCTGTTTTCTTTTCATCTGGTTGGGACGGGGCTGAAACCCTTCTCCGTTGTCCCTTCTGCCCTCTCCCTCCCAGGGGAGCTGAGCTGACCTAATTATTAACCATTACATGGCCTCATTGAGAACATCAGTTCCTTCGCAGCTTCACGTTGAAGCCTCACTGTTTCTACTAACACAGTATGTCCCATATCGACAACTCGCCAAGTGTGGACGGGTCTCACAACCACGTACTTGATAAATGTGTTTTATTAACATTTTAGATTAGCTACACACCAACTCAAAGTAGATCAGAATCGTAAAGTGAAAGGATGATGGTACAAATCAGCAAACCGCTGTGTGCATTTGTATTTAGCCGCCAAAATCAATATTTTGTTGAACCATCCAATTACAATTGTAGCTGCAAGTTTTTGGGTTACATTTCTATAGATATGTATTTGTCCCTTCATGTTATCTTTGATCTAAATCCTTGTGGCTCTGACTGTGTGTTTGTCTTGCTGGACGCTAAACCTCCTCAGTCTTATCGTCTTATAGCCTCTAATAATGTTTCTTCACTGCCTTGAATTTAGCTTAATAGATCTTCCTGTCAGTTGTGACTACCCTCCCTCTCCCTGTTTAAGTAACGCAGTCCCACTGGATTATGCTCATACCATTATGTTTCACAATAGGGATGGCGTTGTTTTGCCTGTGCACAGTGTTAGCCTGACACAACACTTTTGCATTAAAGTCAAAAAAGCATAATTTTATTTTAATCTGACCCTGTCCTGCTTTTAGGGTTTCTCTGTCCAGTGGTAAACTATGGAGGTAAGCTAGACTTTCATGTTTCTTTCTTCCCCTCTTCCATAAATAAAATTCTTCTGAAGCAGTGTGCTGATAGTTGCCCTGTGAATCGATTCTTCTTTACTTTAACAGAAGATTTCTGCATCCTTCTACATAAATGTGGAGTCCTAACTACATAATTGAATTATTTCTTAAACCAGTGGTTAAACCATGATTTTATTCATGGTTATGGGAACAAACAAGCCTGGATAGAAATGCATAAAATTCAAAAAAAGATCCAGTCATTTGCATGTCACTTTGCATACAATCAAATGAAAATACTTTGCAGTTTTTTGCGTTAATGTGACAAAAGGAAAATAACTCAAGCTGGGTACATGAAAAACCTTTTCCAGGTTGTGCAAGAGCAACAATTAAGTTCCTGTGAAAGGCTTACTGGAAATAATTGTTTTCCAAGGCTAAAATTAGTTGAGGATTTATTTTTTTGTGCATGATTAACTGTATTTGATAAGTTGTTTTGTATTGTTTGTACTAGACATAAACATGGCAAGTGTAGCGTGACTTCAATGTTTTATCCAGTTGAATGATTTTAGGTTGAAATTAAGCCATGCAGCGTTGAAACAGAAGGGGGAAAGCGTGGGCGTGAGGCAGACCACCAGATTCTAAGCAACTCCAGTCTGCCGTGTACCTGTGACCTCAGCTCTCACACATGCATGCACAGTTCGAAACAAGGATTTTCCTTTCCCCCCCTCAAAGCTCAGTGACGAGTAACCGTCCGCCCACAACTAATGCGGGGAGTCCGCGTCAGCTCTGTGCAGTACACCGTGTTGGGTTGTTTGTGTGTGTGTGTGTGTGTGTGTGTGTGTGCGTGTGAAACGTGGGATTCCCTCTGCTACATGCAATGACACTCAGACAAATGTGTAATGAGTTTACACATGGTTTATAAGCTTGCAAGTTTAATTTGCTGTGGTGCCAATAACTGCCGCTGAACCTGCAACCTGCAAAAGTTTAGTTTTAAATGTATCTGTATTTAACAAAGTAGTGTTGTTGTTCCTATCAGAAAATATTCAATCAGGAAAGATTAAAAGGAAATAACACCTGAATAGTATTTTAAACCCCTCTGCTGGAACTAGTTGAATTGCAACAGTCAAATCCTTGTACTTGAAACATGCTTTTTCCATTTTTCTGCTACGTATGTTTTATCTTTGTTGATGAGTTTATGGACGATAGAAGGCTTCCTTGCCATCTACCTAATTTTGGCATTTATTTTGCCACCCTAAGACTATATTATTAAATATCAGCTTGAAAAAATTTTTAGACATATGATTGAATTAATAGTATCAGAATTACAAAAATCATTCCACTGTTTGATTACGTACTGTATGCAAAAACCAACTAGGCGGTTTCAAGTCACATTAAACTCAACCACTATATACTGTTATTTATTTTGACAGAAGACACCCAGTAAAATCTTAATGTATTTTTGTATCAACTTATTACATTAGTTATTGGCTATTGCTTGCCTTGTTTCCCACTTTAATAACAGCCTAGTTGGATTACTTTTTACTCAGTGTTAAACATTTTGAGAACATTTTAAAGCCCAGTTTCAAAACCAACCCAGACTGTGCTCCACTTAGTTTCACTTCTGCAAAAATGGAGTTCTCACATTTTGCATTTCTTGCCGGTTCGTGTGATGTGATGTAGGTTTCCAAATGGATTATCGTTGGGGACATAGTAAAGATCAACAAACCACAGCATGTCAGCACGATTGCACTTAACTGACTCATGAGCAGTGACTTGATCACCACAGTGTAGGCTTAGTAAACCACAGAGGAGGTGGGAGGTGATAACGCTGCAGAGAGGGGCAAAAGCTAACCGTGAAGTAGCTGGGAATCCCTCTCAGGCTGATCAGAAGCGGTGTGGGGTCACGGCGCTAACCTCAGCAGATGGAGTTGTACGGCTGTTGTTCAGAGCGCTGCAGCTTTACGGGGAGGTGGGCAGAAAGTGCAAACCTCAAAAGGTCAAATGTTTCTTTACATTAGACCTTTTGTTTGTCTGTGAGCTGCAGCAAAAATCCCAGGTGAGAGAGCAACACACTTTTAGGAGTTTTTTTTTTTTTTTTTTCAAAACAATTATTCATGCTGGTAAAACGGCTCATTTAGGGTTAGCTTGTAAACAAAAACAACCCCAAATGCTTCAAAACACCCACCTTCATCAAATAAGTGAAGTGTGAAGAAAATCAATGACATCGCACGATGCGACCCTTCGTGATTTCTGATTGACTAACAGAATCTTTATAAACAACTTCAATTAGGAGTTTCACCAGTAGGAGTAATGCCGGAAATAAACTCGCCCCTTTGTTTCCAGTAAAACTGAGCACAGCTAACCTGTCTGGGTGTTAAATAATTAGCAGTTTTTACATAGAAAAAGATAAAACATGCGTGGGCACCAAGGTAGAAACATTTACTGGACTAAAGTCAACCATGAATCAGAGACTAACGCAGCTCCGCTGAAAAAACAGCTCACAACTCAAAAATGACGTGTACAGCAACAATATTTCAGCCCTTTAAATATACATAACAGCTGCAACAGATTCACAACAGATTATTTTATTTGTGAAAGTTGCACAGAAATTTGTATATTTAACGAAATGTTTGAAAACCATCACATACAATCCCAATAAACTGTTAGGATTTGTGTTTGGAAGGAGCAAACATGTAAAAAAAGAAAAGAAAAAAAGAAAAGCTGAGCAAAAGCTTCAGTTTCCTCATGTCATGCTTTGATGATTTTCTGCTAAGTCATGAAAAAGATGGTATCAGAGATTTCACTTGTCTCACATTTTAGAGGTGACAGGAAGGTTAATGGTGTTGTATGTCTCAGCTTTTTGTCCTGGGGTTACCTCAGAACCACCAAAGAAGTTGGAAATGTCTTGGGGGTCATGCTGGGTGAGTATCTGGTTCTCAGGGCGAGTGGACTTTTAGGAGCTGTAGTGAAACTGGAAAAAAGATGTATGGCGGACGATCATGTTGTTCCTGGAAACCAAGCCTCTGAGACCTGGACTCTCTGCAGACACGTAGAGCCTGACTTGATTAACAAATTTTATCACCTAATTAAAAAAAAAACGAAGACAGAAGGAAAGTTGGCAGTTGAATGCAATAACTCTTTAAAGCTACATTTTTTTTCCTTCAGTCAACAAGACCGTGTAGCTGCTTAGCCTCTTCTTCCTGATAAAGGTTTCCCAGACGTCTGGTTCTGATGGAAAATCCCGAATATGGTACCAAAATGTACTTTCCTTCCAAAACACAGAACTCCTTCCATCTGCTCCCCACCTGACGGCTTTTCATCTAGACGAGCCGCGTCGGGAACCAGACTGGAGTGCAAACACAGGGGGAGAGAAAAAAGAGTGGCACGTGTGAAGACGCTCGGCAGGGTGCAGGGAAACTTGGGCTGACTTAAAGGAGACCCTTGAGTGGGAGGGGACCAGACAGGTAGAGTGCAGAAGCAGAGATCGAGGAAAAAGAAACCAATCGCTGTTGTGGGGATAAACCCAGACACAAACACAAACACTGGCAAGCGGTTGAATAATTCCCCTTTTTTTTGGCTCTCCCTCGCGTCCGACTGAGCATAAACAAATATAGGATGGAAAGCCATCAGTCGGGGCCCGGCAGGCCTAGAAGAGACAGCAGTCTAAAAAGTAAAGAAACTTTTTGCTGTGTCAGACCATCGACGTCTAAATCACATCAGCAGTAAACTCAAGTGGCGCTGAAGAAATTTCATCCTTCTAGGTATCACTCAGAGTTTTTTAAATCCTAGGCCTGAAATAGAAAAGAGAAAATAGCCACACAGTCTTCCATTTCACCCTCCCTGACAAAAAATACAGAAACACTCCCAAGTGTTAATATTCTAAAAACTACTTATCTTCATTTCAGTGAGAATAGAGTAGAGAGGTCTAGTGTAAGTGATGCCAGCCAAAAAAAATAACCACGTCCTTCACCTGATGCTTCTGTGAAGCAACATAGTTTAAACAAACACAGGGTGATGGGTGCAAGGTTTTTTTTTTTATTCCTTGAAAGGCAACAAAAAAGTGTAGATGACTGCAGCTCCATGGTCTGACGGGCAATTACATCATGGCTGGGTCCTCTCCCAGCTGCTGGCACGAGTCCAGCTCTTCATCTGCAAACAGCCACACACACTTTTAACAACAATCCATCCACAACAGATAATCTCTCTGTGTCTCCTCCTCTTTCAGAGACGCTGAGCTGGTCCCAGTCCTCGCACTGGTGACAGTCTTCGATGACCTTGTTTTTCTATTCTTTTTATGTATTTATTTATTTATATTTTTTATGAACACTCAAGTTTCAAAGACGATAAACAGAAACTAAACCGCACCCTCATAAAAAACAAAACAAGTGTGCAAACGTGCAAAAGTGTGCAAGCTAAAAATGTTCAAGGCCATATTTTTTCCCCTTTACTTGAGTTTAAGATTTGTGTGAATCAAGTGTGGATAATTCTGCACAGGAGGCAATAACTACACGCTCCACCGACTAAACCACATGCAAGCTAAAGTTGGATACGCACAGTTAGTCTAAAAATTATTAACTGCAGTGGCTCACCCAGGGCTCTGACTACAATCTTTGTTGGGAGGAAATAATTAGGGGTGATGGGAATGAGACCTTCTAATCTCCAAGACTTGCAGCTCATTTCAAGATGATTGGTCAGCAATCATAATTATTTGAGTGCGGCAGTGCCGACAGGGATTTTCCCACTGCTTGAGTTAGGCATACATACCCATAACAGGGTATTTTTTTATTAGGCAAGGCAAGGCAAGGCAAGTTTATTTGTATAGCACATTTTCGTGTACAAGACAATTCAAAGTGCTTTACATAAGAAAAAAGATCAGAAAATGAAACAATAAAATCAGTTTTGAATTTAAAAGAAATTAAAAAAAAAATGAAATAATAATAATAGTAATAGTACTCAGTTGCTATATGCACAGTTAAATAAGGCTGTTTTCAGCCTGGATTTAAACAACAGCAGAGTTGAAGCCTGTCTAACCTCTTCAGGAAGACTGTTCCAGATTTTAGGAGCATAAAACTGGAATGAAGCCTCCCCTTGTTTGGTCCTGACTCTGGGCATCAG
>JAVLVB010001013.1:73543-92782 GCA_032876305.1 Orestias chungarensis | reverse complement strand
CACCGTGACTTACACCAGCTTGCCATAACATTGTGAGAATAGCTGGGGAGGGATGTATGAATTCTAGTTTCCTGAAAAGGTAGCAAAATAATATAAAAAGCAGCATCTTAATCGTAATTAAGATGAAACAAAACACCCCAGTTATATATTTTAATTATGAGTGAAAAAAAACATATTTGCAACTAAAAAAAATAGACTTAAAAACTCCAGACTTGATAAAAAAAAAATAAAAAAATGTAATTCCTGGTGGTAGAAAAGATTGAAATATTATACAAAGAAATTGAATGCAAATCTTTTCTTTTTTTGCTGTTATAAAAAATAGGATAACGTGATATGGCAAAATATTCATTCTGAACTTTAATCCAATTTCGTTGCAGTAATTTGATCCTTGAGTAATTTCTATTCAACAAATGACCTGCGAAGGAAAAAAATAAATTTACTTACCATGAATTTGGTCAGACTTTATGCATACATTTGCTGTGAGGGCCTTTTTTTCTATGAGTGTTGGTTGGTGCTAACCCGCAATCATTGGCAATGAATCTGGGTTCTAGTGACTGTTAATGGTGGTCCATACCACTGGAGTCAAACTGGGACACTTTCTTGGAAGGCTGATGAAAAGAACAGATGGGCTCAGTAGGGACGTTAAAGGCCAAAAGAGGATTCAGGGGGGTGGTAAGCAAAAAAAAAAAAAAAAAATCCAGATTCCAGATGGCTTTTTAAATAGAGGTTTAGTGATCACTATTATATTATGGCAGCCCAGACCTCCATGGTCATGTTTGTTAATAGCCATTTGAAGTTGACCAGTCTTTCTCTTTATGTAGCCCAGAACACTAGATGGCTCATTGGTCCTACTAAAATTTAACCAAAAAAAAAACAGCATTGCCCACATGCAAGGACATTAAGATGAAACATCTCAAAATTAATTAACAAAGCATGTACAAAAGATAAAGATTTTGGTCCAATCCTGAAAACAGTAACTGCAATAGGAGGGTAGAAGATGAGATGGGGAAGAGTGATGGAGATTGTCCAGGAGCTTATGATTGTAGACGAGAGACGTCAGGTAGAGTGAGCAGAGTCTGGGGTGTTTGGGCTTGTGTGGAGGAGGATCTGACAGAACCTGGCGCTGACTTGATAGGTGTTGGAGATGAACGCTGGAGGACAGAATGGTTATAACAGTGAACGGCTATACTCTAGAGCGTCAGAAACTTGTGGACGCTTGTGAATAAAATACTCCAAATGTATTGTTTACATGGATAATGTAGTGCATTTGTATGCACTAGGTTTTATTCAGAATAATGGCACTAACATGCATAGAGCTGGAGTGCCTCCTTAAAAATAACAGAGAAAAGGAGGCTTGTCTTCCGACAGTGCTGAGCTTAAAAGGAAAAGTTTTTCTGAGGGCTCAGATAAGACACGTAACAGGTTCTACAAACATTCAAGATATTACTGCTGCACCCCCAATAATGTTGAGCAATCTGAATGCGATTTATAGTATCTTGTATCACCAGTGGACCAGGTTGGCTCCGCCCACATGCCTTTTAGCTGCTGAAGGCGAAAATTTCGTGACATGGAAATGGCACAGTAAAATATATTTCTACTCAAGCTGAATCTGATCAGAATAGTCTGATTGGGGCATTTTTATTTCAATAGCTGTTGTTCTGTTTACTTATGTCTGTGTACATATGTTGCAGCCTCTACTCTGAGGAATTGAGAGAGGTAGGTAACTTTTGAGCTAAAAATGAAGGACAGAGACTCAGCTAACGTCCTTTCTCCATTACGCTTTATTCAAAAGACCCCTGCCCCTTGTTGTGCAGGTGCAACAAATGGTTCTGACAAAAACAGTTGAACTGTGAATCATCCAACTCGTACTGAACTATGATTAGTACATATAGTATTTATAAATTTTGTACAATACTATCAATGCTTTTAACTCTTTATGAATTTTAAATAATGTTTATTTAAAATCCAAAAAGTATTTAAACCTTCAGTGCTGCATTAGCACTGTGACTATAACAAAAATAATAATTAAATAATATGAATGTCATTTTACCGGAATATAAATTCTATAATTTAAGTTTGTAACCTGTATTTTCAAACCGATCACAGGTAAATATACCCATAGAGAGATGCCTTCAGGAACTGAATCACAGATTAGCATAAAGCTATGAATCAAAATTTTTGCACAGAGAATAACACCCAGGTCGCAGCTGGCTCCTCTTATCCAGTTGTTAATGTAACTTTCCAGAAAAAAAATGTGCAGGTCTAGCAGAGAAAGATGATATCATACAAAAAAAAACCTTATCTCTGACAAAAACGTTTGACTCAAAGGAGGAAGTTTCTTAAAATTAAATAAATGTTTTGTTTTTCTTTATAAAATGTACTGAAAACTTATATGATTTGGAACTGTAAAAACAAGGTTATATCAAAAAGTGTCATGTTTTTGTTGCAGGGTCTGCAGTTGTTGTGGTATTAGGCTACAGTTTTGTTCAGAAATCTTCCCTGTTAAAATAAAACGGCACTTAAACAAAATAGAAAAAGCCTTTGGCAGGCATTAGCAAAAGGGAGATCTCCTAGAACGCCAAGCCAATGATCATTTCCCCTCAACTGCACCAATTAACTGGGCTTGGCTAACTTTTGATCCAGAAGGTTTGGCGATTGTACGTATATACAGTCTATTTTTATATCAAGAAGACTGCGGTGTAGCAGGCCTCACACAGACAGACACCGTCCCTCTCCACACGATTACACGTAAGGCCTCACCACCCACTGCTTCGTGTTTGTTTAATATGGCATTTCAGCACGAGAACAGTATATCCTGTTCCATCTTAATAAGGGCCCAGCTAATTCATTACTAAGGCATCCGTTTGATATGCAAGTCTTCGCACCACATATACTAGTAGTTTGGGGCCAACAGCTGCTGCACTGTGGCACCGGCTAGAATTTGTTTCAAGGTTTCTCCGCCGTCTGCCAGTCGGCGGATGGCTCCTAAGCTCTCTTATTCTCGCCTAAAAATGCGCAGATGCCGACACAGACAGTGGTGCACGTTCACACAGACACAGACTTTATTGGGGCTGGCGCCGGAGCTGGAATTTTGTCCGTCTTGTACCAGAGATAGTTTGAAGTGTTTAGAGAAGCGGTGAAAGAACGGATTTGTAAATGCTGTGATCTTCAAATTCCCTATTAGTCTGAGTTTATCACCAAAGTTGTGATAATTGTAGTTTAACAAAAATTGAATTTTTTTTAGATTATTATGTTTTTCCAGCTGAATCTTTTTAGTTTTTAGTACTTGTTTGGGTTTTGATGTGTTGATTAATGAGAAAATATTAATATAAACGTTAAAACCCAAACTAAAGGAATCAAGGAATCAATGAATCAAGGAATTTTATTTGTCATCACATCACATGTGTTACATGAGGTGGGACGAAATTCTAATCCCCCGGTCCAGTTTACACCCTGATAGCAATTTTAAATAATTTAATAAAATATAAAGAACTATACGAGAAATAGGATTTGACTACACAGATTCTACAATATGGACACAGAATCTACAATATGGGACTTCGGACATAGCAGCAAGGAAAATTCGGAGTGCAAGTGACATATTAAGTGACATTTTAAAGTGTGATATTAAAGTGAACAGTGCCGGTTAAATGAGAAAGTATTTTATTTTATTGTTTTTCATTTGTAATTGTCCTTGCATGTGTTTGAGAGTCTCACAGCTTCAGGAATGAAGCTGTTTCTCAGTCTGGTGGTTTTGCACATGATGCTCCGCAGCCTCCTGCCTGAGGGTAGCGGGACAAAAAGTGAGTGTGCTGGGTGTGTGGGGTCCTTCATGATGCCGGAGGCCCTCTTCCTGCATCTGGAGGTGTAAATGTCTGTGGTGCTGGGGAGGCTGACTCCAACAGTCCTCTGTGCAGCCTTCACCACTCTCTGCAGAGCTTTCCTGTCTGCAGCAGAGCAGCTTCCATGAACACGTTGATGCTGGAGCAAAATACGCTCTCCACCACACATCTGTAGAAGGAGGTGAGGACTGAGGTCCCGAGTCCAGCTCTTCTCAACCTCCTGAGGAAGTAGAGCCGCTGGTGGGCCTTCCTGACCAGAATGGAAGTGCTGTTGCTCCAGGTGAGGTTGTTACTCAGGTGTACACCCGAGTACCTGTAGCTGTTGACCACTTCCACCGCAGATCCTCCCATGTGCATGGGGAGGTGGGCATGCTTGCCCCTTCTGAAGTCCACAATCATCTCCTTGGTTTTCTTTACATTAATGCAGAGGTTGTTATCTCTGCACCAGCCCTCCAGGTGTTCCACCTCCTGCCTGTAGCTGGACTCATCACTGTTTGTGATGCATCCAACCACATCTGTGTCGTCCGCAAACTTCACAATATGACAGCCTGGATGGATATGTGAGCAATGTGAACAGGAGGGGGCTCAGCACACAGCCCTGATGGGAGCCAGTGCTGAGGGTGATGGTGGGGGAGGAGATGTTGTGAATCCTCACAGACTGCGGCCTGTTGGTCAGGAAGTCCAGTACCCAGTTACAGAGGGAAGAGCTCAGACCAAGTGAGGACAGTTTATTTATCAGAGTCTGAGGAATCATGGTGTTGAAGGCAGATGTGAAGTCCACAAACCGCATACGAACATATGAATCCTTCTGCTCCAGGTGGGTGAGGGCAGTGTGGACCACGGAGAAAATGGCGTCCTCTGTGGATTGATTTTTCTTGTATGGGGCTAAAATATATAAGGCTAAAATATATAATATTGTCACAAAATGTGATTTGTGGCAGAGAATGCATACTGTGTTGTGTTCATAGATCCTACTTACGTTCACAATACCGGGTGTAGGTGCCGTTTAACTGTTAGAACAGTTTATAGTAATTTCAGTTTAATAATTTAATAGCAGTTAAAGAAAATAAGTTAATTAAAATCTTTCGTGTTTGTTTAATTCATGTTTAAATGCTAATGATAAGTTTGATGAATCAGGTAAAATAAGTCCCTGTGTCTTAAGAAAGTAAGCATCTGTATGGTGTTATCAGGAAGTGATGCTGTGAGTGGATAATAATGGACAGAGGAGGGCACGGTTTTTGGACCGTGTTGTTATAGTGTTGACGTGTTGGAAATCTTGGAAGCGGCGTTTACAGATGTGAGTGGACAGGGATAGAGTGTTAAATACAGTTAACTGGAAAATATATATTTTAAATGTTTCTTTTATTTTGAGAACAAACTCGTAAATCATACAGTCGTGGAGGGCACACATTTTCGCAGTTCTTGGCTTTCACTTTTGGACAACACGCGTCTGCCACGCGCTCCTGGGGAACTAACTTGAGAACCTACACCGGGAGTTGTCTAAAGGAAGTCACTTTGAATTTTTTTTTCTTCTACACTTACACAGTTGTAATTAAAACAGTATGTCTGTATTTAGACTGCATGTATGAATAATTTTCGCTAGTATATATGGACCAAAAGAGCATGCGCCAGTAAGGGACAGCATGCCACCATCACCAGGTATAAGGGGGACTGGGAAGCCAGACAGGGGAGCAAACTAAACTAGTTAGAAGATATGTTATCAGTTTTGAAAAAAATACTTTTAGCACTATGTGGATTAGTTTGAATATCTTTTAGGAGGTGAGAGCCTCTTTCAGTGGTGTGCTACTGTAAAGACAGGATTTAAAGCCTTTTGTGAACTGGTTGTGGGTGGGACTGTGGGGGATTCATGTTGAAGTTCTTGGGTACTGAATGGATCATAGAATTGGGGCTGGAGTTTGTTTTTTCATGTCACATCGTCTTAATTTTATCTGATAATGTCTGAACACACAGTTTACAGGGCTACCAGGTTGAGAGCAACACTCTATGCTGTGGATGCGCCTGTCGAGTGAAAACTGTCCATTGTATTATCAGAAATGCTTTTCGAAAGTTGGTCACAGGAAGTAGAGATTCCAGAAGATGTTTTAAAAGAAACTAACATGTTGAGATAAGTCTGTAGTTTATTTAGGCTGTGAGAGAATGAGACTTTAAGAACATGCTTTGTTTAATCCTTTTGAGCTTTCAACATCTGTCTGTTAAGAAACATGTTGCAAAAGTTGAAATGTTTGGAATAAAGGAAAGAATCAATTGCCTCTAAGGCCAAGGCTTGCAATCTGAGTCCTTGTGTGTCACTGTCCTGCAACCCTTTGTATGCATCCCTGATCCAATGATTAAGGTTTGATGGCCAGGCTTTAGTAAAATTTCCAAAAGGGCCACGTAGGCAACTCAGACTTTTGATTCAGGCGTGTTGAATCATGGATGCATTCAAATGGTACAGTACCATGAAATCCTAGGGGATGAGTTAGAGACCCGTGCTGTAAGTCATACACACAGAGAAATGTTTACAATTGTTCAAACTAACCATGTTAGCTACAGTTCTCGTTAATGTAAGATGCTAAAGACTGTTTAAATGTACCCTGGGCATGTTTTGTCTTGGTTTTAGAATGGAAAGTAATTCAGTGTTTATTCTATTTTATTTTTTAAATAGTTTATATTGTTAATTGTGTGTAGAGTATATCCCATATCCTTTGATTGCAGTTGTTACAAAAGAATTTGCCAGTCGTGGGACAATTAGTGATTTTTGTATTCAATTTTCTTCTATTAAAAAAGCAGAATGTGGTATGAACATATTACAATATACATTAATTGTGTACATTTAAAATCAACTTGTTTTTGGGTTTATAAAAAACTTGTACAATCGTTTCATTGTTGAAGACAGGCGAACAAATCAAATACAAAACTAACAAAAGAAATAAGTGGGTTCCCCAAAACTAAGCTTAGTTTCAGGAACAGAGGGCGAACGAGGCAGAAACCTCTGGACAGAGAATGAATGTTTAGTGAAGCATAGAAAATAAGAGAGAGAGATTTTGAACTTTTTGTTTCTTTCTCTAAAACCTGGGAAAATACAGCATACAGAACCAAAGGTATTTGTCCGTAATAAAAATTAGGAGTTACTTCTTCTAATGAAACAAAACTGTGGGGCAGAAGGGAGATAACGCTTGTGCTACTTTGGTTTCTGGTGACAGCTACAGTCATGCATGAAGGACTTTCATTTCTACCCCAACTTTGTAGAAAGTGTCTAAAGTGAAAGCGCATCTGGAGGGTTTGCTGATTACAGTTTAAGACTCTTGTTTTTGCATGTAAAGAATAATCAAGGCTTACAGCTGAAAATTGCTAAACTATGCTATTGTACACTAATGACCCACAAATTGTGGGAAGGAGGCGTCTGTTTTCTACGGCTCCGTTGGGGAAAAAAAGTTACCTTACAAGGGACCACGTCAAAATCCTTAAGCAGGTGGTTGAACTAAGCTGCGTGGCATTTTTAGGACTTTTCAGTGCAAATTCAGTACAGATTCCGGCTGGCAGGATCTCGACCAAATCTATTTTTGCAACACATAAGAGATGACCGCCGTTTATGTGACGCTGTTTAATCCTCACATCTGCAGGGGGCTTTCTTGTGGTCAAACCTCTCAAGCCAAATCTCCCATTTGTACAGAAAGAGGACTGTGTGTTCCCTATGAAGCTCAGCGCTCGAACCGCACTCGAACCACATCAATCTATAACTATTTATTTTACAAGACTGATTGTATTCTGTGTAAGCATGTGTGGTAGAATTGCACTTGGTTAAGATGGATTCACTTTACAATGCAACGTGTTTCAGCGCCTTACAAATGCTCACTGACTGGTGAAACTTCAATGTATTAAATAGACTTCCTAAGAGAGACCAACACAAAGTAATTGTCACATCTATTCTACATCCATGACTTTTTTTGAGTTTAAGTTAATAATTCTGGTCTATTAAAAAGTTTCTTCTTTGGTTTTCTGTATTACTTTGCTTTAGTTTCGTACACTCCCACAGCTGTTCCTCGTCTATTAACTTACTCACCTGTGTAGCATTCAGTGATCAAACCCTGTTGTAGAAAGTCACTCCTTTGTAGGATCCTCTGATGTCATTAGCATGTTTTACCAAGGTTCCTGCATCCTCATCTCTGTATTTGGTCCCCACCAACATCATGGCAGAGGTGCATGATTTTGAGGGTAAAGGAAAACAGGGTTTTACAGATACTATGAGATACTATGCTTCATTTTAGCCACAATATATTTTTGATGTTTTGTCGCAACCAGATTTGTTTTGAATGTCAATCTTTGCAGAAGTATGGTTGAGTTCAGTCGCTGTGGATGAAGAGCATCTGTGAACATCAGTTCCTTCAGTGTTGTTACAGATCATCTGTTGGATTTTAACTGTAAAACATGTTTATGATTCCTGTTTTGCAGCATCTAAGATGCATTGTTTAAGAAATTCCCTCTGGTCCCCTAATCTTCTCAAAAACATTTAACATCAAGAAAGATGAAAGAATATAGTAGGATTGAATATCTGTAAAATATTCTAAGGTCGGAAAATTATTTTACAATATACTTTATATATAATGTTTGTCATACCTGATCTAAATTAGGAGCATCATAGTTAGGCAGATGAAGAAAAATGCAAAAAGTAAATATTTATACGTAAAACAATTGTAAATAACTGTTTTTCAAAATATTTTATCTATATCATGTGACACTTTGTTTTGATCATGTAAAATATTAAAGATTTCTTCGTACTTATATGAAAAAAGTTCCCACTGTGAAGCGACATGAATACCTTTCCGAGGCATTGCATACCAGCATACAGGTTTAATGTTTGACGCTCTTGAAAGAAACTTGGAACTATTTAACCTATAAAATTGCTATTACCAAATGAAAATAAAGGACACTAAAATACTTAGAAACTCCATTTCCTGATTGGCTTCGTTCGTTTGTGTTACTTTTAGAATTTACTCTGAATTATAAAAAGATTAAATAACATGAAGATTACCTTAAACTGCTTAATACGTCACAATCCAGATTGTATCCAGTGCTCCGTCTGACTCCTTAAGCTTTCATTTGTTTATAATAATCCAAGCATGTGATGTATTAACGTTGCTAAATCCTTTGGGTTCTGTGTCTTTGGGACTAAATGGGGTAATTTGTTTGATTTTAATAAAGCAGGTGTTTTTCTTGGGTCACACTGTCAAAGAGCAAATTGCTTTCTAATCACATCACAGATGGAAAGTCCAGATGATGGTGGATGAAGCGCCGTGCCACATCACTGCTGACCCAGTGTTCAACATGAGCCTCTGCTTGTCCCAACACTTGCACAGCTCCGTGTGCAAGCTGTGTTTTCTTTAAGAGAAGCAAAACATGTCAGTTCATTTGCCCCAGTTTAGTCTTTAATCACAGTGACGAGGAGGAGGGGGAGGCAGGGTCAGCCAAAGCAAGCAGCTTCAGATGAAGGACACATTGATCGCTGTTAAAAGTCACATATCGGCTGCTTCATACCCAACAGTGACAACCCAAACTTTATTTTCCTGCTTTACGGTTCAAAGTTCATTTCTGCACAATGGAATACGGCAGTGTGTGAAATGCAGCCAAAGCAAAGACAGCTAAAGACATTGATCGGGGAACATTTTGTGCCAGTTTTGCTGCAAACAATGTAGCATGAACGTGCATTCACACAGAGGCTCAAAGAGGGAAAGCCCTCCCCAGGAAAGAGCCAGGCAGCACAACGATGCCTGTGTGAGCGTTCAAACAAGCAAGATTGTGGCCGCCAGCCTAAAACAGCCAGCAGAACATTTCCATAACAGGAAAGGTCAGCGTTGAGGCTCTAGGGGCTTGAAACCGTTAACACAAGCCTTTCTGGGAGCTCCCTGCCCTGCTCCTCTACCTGTTGACTCCACTCCACTTACAGTCGGTTATGTTGCAGATAATAATAATAATAATAGTAATAATAATGTATAATTTATTGATCCCGTAGGAAATTGTTTTTGGCGTAAACCACACCGGGGCAGCCATTTTGCAGGCGCCAAGTAGGCAGTAGCGCAAAGGGTCTTGCCTAAGGACCCACACTGGATGCTATGGTGTAATTTGCCATGGGCTGGATTTGAACCCATGAGCTTTAGATTGGAAGTGACAAGTGACATTCCAATTGAGCTATCCAGCCGCTAAAGTCTCAGTTACGCCCTTAATGTGTGATTATAAAAATAGCGTTAATTTTTCTTTAGGGATTTTATCACATGACAACTAATGTCTCTAAATTACTTTTAAAATGATCCTTTAGTTTCAGTTAAGTATTCATGTTTCCTCCACTATATAAAATCAAGGCTGTAACTATAAACTCTAAAATGCACTTATAAATGAGTATGTGTGTGAATAGTTATCCCGTATATACTGAATTACAAGCTGATGAAAGCGTCCTCAAGATGGTAATGTATTTTGTTAATTAAAAAACGTGACTATGTTTTGAACAGACAAATGGTTTAAATTATTTTATTCCAGTAAGACATTTTCTTTAGCTAATTTTGGCCAAAAAGCAAACTATGTAAACAATATCTTTGATAGATACAAAAATGTCAGTTGATTTTGTTACTTTTCCTAGAATTAACAAATATTTAAAGTAATTTTTTTGTATTGTAAAATGAAAATTTTTTAATCACTATATTAAATGAAATACTGCAAAAATGTGCCTTATAAGATGCCTGCCATAGCAATGCATTGGAGAGCAATTTTAAGCTTCCTTCAGCACAAAAATAGGCAAATTAACACTTAAATACATTTTTCTTATTAGCCATTGACCAAAAATGTAAGTTCTGTTATGGGAGTTTTCTACAATTGAAGCATGCATGTTGCCTGCTTGTGTCCGTATGTGTCTGTGCGTGTTTGTATATGTAGCGTAGGATTTTGGACAAGCGGTGTTTGAGTTTATGTTTGATGTAAAACAACGGTAAAGAAAGCTAAAACAGCTTCTGGTCTTTCTCCTAGAGCAGGCCACAGGGCCTCAACATGGCCCCAAGGAATAAAACCCTCCTGAACGCTAAGTTTTAAACCACAACACCTGCAGCACACAAAAGCCCTTTATGAGAAAAACAGTTACTCATAGACAGCAAGCAATGATGCTTAATGAAATGAAGTAGTAAATTTAGAAATAAACGTGTTTTTTAATGGCTAATATATCTCATAGCAGAAATTTTGAATTAAAAATATAATTCTGTATTATTTTGTTTTATGTCGGCTTTTACTTACTTTGAAAAGCAGGTTTTCATCGTAGCCAAAGATTCACTTCAACGATGACTGCAATCTCTTCACTTGTGACCTCTTTTACTTCTTTCTCAATAACTTTGCAGTATTTCCCTCTGGGGCTCCTGCTCTCTCTTGACTGAGATTGAAATAATATTGACATTGGAGTGGCTGACGAAAAAGAAAAAAAGTGCAGCATAGCTAATGGTTATAATTATCTAATATAATTACGTCCAACAATAACAACAGATAATACTTCTCTGTCTAAGAGCGTGTTTGTTGTTGTGTCTGCAGGGAACCTCCCTGGAAATATGGGAAGTGCCAGTTCTCCACCTAGTTAACCCAGCAAAGCCTCACCTTGTGGGTGTGGGTGTCTCCGATTGTAACCTGTCAGGAGCAGGTATGAGTCTGAAGTCTGAGGTCGCCCCTGGTGTCACTCAAATCCCCCTTTTGCACGAGCGTCTGCAAGCTCAGACTCTCAGAAACATAAGAAGGTTAACCTTGTCAGAAAGCTGGGGGGAAAGTGAGTACATTGTAGTTTATGACAAGATTTTAATAACATTTAGCAGAACCTGATTAATTAAAGAAATTGTAATGACTGTCTGCTGGAGTCTAAAAAATGATTTGTCTGTCTGGAACAGAAGACACAAGCCCATTTACCTAATTAAAAAAGAAAAAAAAAAACTGGTCTCTGGGGCTCCGCTGTTTACTGCTGTTTGATGGAGGTCATAAAATACAAGCTGGGGTAGGAATGTGAACAGAATGAAGAATGTTACAGAGCTGGGTTAAAAGATGAGATGACAAAAATGTTTATTTTTATTTTTTATGATGGTCTGAGAGCAAAAAAAAAAAAGCAGGATTGTAGTTCATGTTGTATTAAATGTAACAGTCTGGTTACACAGCCTGCCAACTACTAATATTAAGTTTTCTTTTATAATTTTATGATGTGCTGCTATCTGTATGAAAGGAACATTTCAGTATATTTCGAAAAATAGTATGAAAGTCCTCCATAATGCAAAGTCTGGTCCAGCTCTCTTATGGTATTGGGCTTTTCAAGGATGAGGTGATGGAAATATTTCAAGGTTTCTTCACAACTTATGGAGGTCTTCTCATCCAAAAAACCTTGTGCCAGTGTTAAATCATTCAGGAGAACACATCGAGCCCGGATAGAGTTATCTCATAATTCACACACATCTCCACAAAATTTGGGACTTCCCCCCCATGAAGCATCTATAGGTTACCCCATCATCATGGGGTAACCCTCCTCACCCATATTTTGGGATCAGGGCTGCTCTCAACTTCATATCCAACCAAAAATTGCTGATCACTAAAACTGCTGCTCAAGTAGCCAACATGTCTGTATGCCATTTAAAAACTTTCACCCTAATAGTTCCTTACATATGTGTGTATATGTTGCATTCTTTGTCTTTTGTCTATTGGTATTATTTATGTTTTGCAATAAAACAGAATTAAATAACACAAAAGGGTTTATTTTGATAAATTGACTAAATGTGTATGGCAGTTTTTTCTGATCATACTAAAATCACTCTGCACTAGAGCCACATCACCCAACTGTATTTACGAAGACACACTAATTTAAATACCAACACACGGATTGGCAGGCAGCTTGGGGTTAAATGCCTTCCCAAGGAGCAATAGAAGAAAAACACAATTTTAAGGGTTTCATAAACAATATAAATAAATGAAAGACTATTGGAACTGATCAGCAGGGAACAAAAAAACCACATAGGTTTAAATAACAGAATAAGAAATAGATAGTTGATTAGTAACAGGCTGCCCTTAAGATGGATCGAGACTGGAAGAATAAGAATAATCAACACAGAAGAGCCTAAGGTACATTTAAACTAAGGGGAGAAAACAACACTAAATTAAATACAAATGCACAACATATGAAAAAAGTAAGATACAGAATGAACTTTTAATACAATCTGCCCAACCTGTAAATAAAAAAACAACAAAAAAAACCCAAAGAGAATAGACCAGCATGTAATTGTCAGGGTTGCGTGCTGCAATAAAATATGAGTTTCATCGCTGTTAATTGGCATTGTCATGGTTAGGGGTAGTGGTTTGAACTGCTTATTCCCAGCATGGGTCTTCCTTAAATGTCATCTGTGGCTTCTCTGTACAGACTTTGCACTCTTCTTGCACCAGTGTGGGTTCAGCTCTTTGCTTCAGTTTGAACGCCACGTCAAGGCATGAACGCCACGTCATGTTTAATTCAATTCATCATCTGAGGGTTGAAAATTATGTAATTTTCAGTGTCTGTATGCCATCCGTTTAAATTCGAACCTGTCCAGATGTAATTGTACCTCTCAGCTAATTTAAAATAAGACTTTCTCCAGCCGGTCAAACCTGGTCAAAATACACTTGTGTTATTACAATACCCTCAAAATTCCTCATAATCTTCCTTTTTTTAAGCTTAAATTCCAATAAAACCAACAGTATACAAAAAGCATATTTAGAACGAGGGATGCTAAATTTTGAGCAAAAACAACTTCAGGAAAAGATAAGCAAACACAGGGAATAGATAGAAAACAAAGGACGAAGGTGTTTGCAAAAGCAAAACAGGTCAGAGGACGGGCGGATGATGCAGCGGCAGATAAAAGCAGCAGAGGAAATCATCTGAGCATCGCTTTCTTCCAGTAAGGCATCATCTGATGACTCAGCTACCGTCGCATTACATCACCCAGAGAGTGAGATCAGCAGGTGATTGTCACAGATACAACTGCACTTACAGTGAAAAACAAAACAAAGAAACAAAACACACAATGAAAATATTGTTTTAAGGTTATCGTCTTCTACGGCAGCTTCGGTAAACACTGCTTGGAGGATAAAGTAATACAGCTCAAAAAGTGGCACCTCAACCACATGCTTAAAGAAGGTGGATATCTGTGTCACAGCCTTTTATCGAGGGTCTGTCATGCCACCTCTAACAATTCTTGATTTAAAAATTAATTTAAGTCAATGTAACTTAAGTCAGGATAGACTGAGGTCAAACAGTGCATGTTTGCAGAGCAGTGAATGTCTAATCTTTTTAAATCAGTCCAGTTTCGCTCAGTTGTGTTGAGGTGTTAACTTTGTTTTACCGAGCATGCATATGACGATGGTGGGAGGGATCAACTCCCTCACAACAGGTCTGGAAGTCAGAATCAGAATCAGAATCAGAATCAGGCTTTATTGGCCAAGTATGGTCACACATACAAGGAATTAGTTTTTGGTTACACAGATGCTTGCAGTGCACAAAAAATACAGTAAATAAACATTTAAAACATTTAGCATGTGTAATTTATATATTTTTTTAAAGTGCAGTTTTGTGCAGTATAAAAACTATAGAAGTTATAAAAATATATAAATAAATTGTTCAATCGTTCATGAGAATGAACGGTCGTACGGGTCTTCATGTGGCTGAAGCGTCGGCCTGATGGAAGGCACCGAAACAGGTGACGGCCAGGGTGAGACGGGTCGGTGATAATTTTTTCTGCACGCTTCCTGGTTCTGGAGGCATGCAGGTCCAGCAGTGCAGGGAGCTTTACACCGATGGTCCTCTCTGCAGACTTGATAATGCGCTGCAGTCTCTTGGTGTTGTGTTTTGTGATAGCACTGCCCCACACTGTGATGGATGTGGTGATGATGGACTCTATGATGGCTGTGTAGAACTGCACCATCAGCTCTTGGGCTACGTTGAACTTCCTCAGCTGGTACAGAAAGTACATCCTCTGTTGAGCCCACTTGATGACGGAGTTGATGTTGCTGTCCCACTTCAGGTCCTTGGAGATCGTTGTGCCCAGGAACTTGTAGGACTCCACAGCCATCACAGTCCTGTGTAGGATGGTGAGTGCTGGCAGGGTTGGGAGGCTCCTCCTGAAGTCCACGGTCATCTCCACTGTTTTTGCTGTGTTCAGCTCCAGATTGTTCTGACTGCTCCAGAGGACAACCTGATCAACCACCCGTCTGTAAGCAGACTCACCACTGTCATTGATGAGACCAATGACTGTTGTGTCATCTGCAAACTTTAGGATTCACCTGCTGTTTTCTGCCAGTAAGAAAGTCAGTTATCCACTGGCAGTTGGAGGCTGGTACGCTGAGTTCAGTCAGTTTGCTGTGTAATTGTCCTGGAATAATTGTGTTGAAGGCTGAGCTGAAATCCAGTTGACGATCTCCCATTGTTTGTGTAGGTGGCCTTTTTTAGCTGGTGATGTTCTGGAGACACCTCCAGGCAGTTGATGGCTCGTTACTGGACATTATGCTTCTTAGCTTGTTGGAGTAGTAGAACCAGGTTGGAGTAGTAGAACCAGGTTTAGTAAGTGTGCCCATCTGTGATGAACAATGGAGTTAGAAGCATCAGCTCAACAAGAGAAACACATTAAACAAAAAAAGAAAGAGACAATCCCAGCCTGTTGTACAATTTATGTCCTCCTGAGACCAAGCAATTCATTTTTGTCCTCTGTAGATTGCTCATGTTTTTGGTCCTTATCTCTGAAGCCATGCACGTGTTAATTCCTGTTCTCCCTTACAGAGGACATCCTGGGCTTTTCAATAATATGTGTCAAAGACGAGTCTTGACAGAACAACAGAGACCCAATGTCCTCTCTGAAGGACAAAATAACTAAATAAAAACAGGTGTACTGTTTTTGATTGCAGGAATGTTTTTTTCACCCTATATATTTATATGGTGTAAAATTGAAAAAAAAAAAGTTCTGTGGGTCTCAGGAGGATGGGATGAAAAAGTGAGAACAGAAGCGATGGACATAGTTAGAAATCTGCCTGACAACGTTTGTCTGCCCGTTACCTTTTTAAATTTAAACCTTCACATCAAAATATTCACAGCACTCCTGCAGCTTCATGGTCATAACATCTTACATTTAAAAGAATGAATACAAAATGGACCTTTTCTGTTTCACTGCCATTTTTGCAGCCCTTTAATCCACTTTCATTTGGATTGCCAAGTATAATAAAATATTTTACAACACAGTCTGTTGTTCTCCACTGAGCGTTTGCCTATTTAATGCAATTTTACTATCAAACAGTTTCTGTAAAGAAATTTTTAACTTGATATGCTTAAAACATCTCATAGAGCCTCATTCATTCATTAGCTAACTGTACATATACTTTTGCCTAATTTTGATTAATGCTCTTTGTACAAATGGTGTAGGGTTAGAAAAGTTGTGTATTGTCTGTCCACGTTTCTGTCGCCATCTTTTAAAATACATCCATCCCTCCCCAACAACCTCTGCAACAGTAAGGCCAAAGCTGGCAAGAGCAGGTTGTGTAAATCGAAACTGTGGAAATTATATTGACTGGATTAGTGTTTTTTTTTTTTCTGGATGTGGGTGAAACTGATTGAGAGGTGAAGAAGATCAAGTAATTTTAACTAGAGAAAAAAGAGGGTTAAGAGGTAAGCAGATGAAAAGATACAGGTGTGGATAGAGAGAGGCAGGACTGAGACCACAAAATATAGGTATAGTGAAATGAGTCATCAGGCCAGATCAACTCTGTTGGCTTTTAAACTGTATTGATGTCAGCCCGTAGTTGCTCATACCAAACAAGTGTTTAGGAGGTCTGTCTGTCTGGATGTTGTGAAACTGGAGTGGGCACATCTGAAAGCAGCACAGGTTACGTGTGTTTCAGTAAACTTTAAAAAAAATTTAACTTCCCAAGAATAAGGCGATACTTTTCATAACTGTCATTCTTTTACAGAAACATCAGGAGGTTGAGAGCAGGCAGAGTGCTTCCTTTCAAAAACACAGAGGTTCTGCCCTGTCTTGTGTTTAGGGCTCCTGGCCTGAAAAATCCCCATCCCACAAATCCAGCGCGCAATCCGCCCGAAAGCAAAGCAAACACTGGATTCCCAGCTGGGACAAGGCCTATGACCCAACATATTGGCACCCTACGGGGTGCTCAGAAGAGCGTGGACGCATGGAAACAGTTTCTAATCTTTTCTTAGCGCCTGCAATTTTTTCTGCCAGGGCTACAAAGCTTGGAGGTGCTGCCTTTCGGAGATGGGCCATAAAGTCCATCAGTGTACTGTAAAATTTTGGTTGCAGCGTGTTTATAAAGTCGCACTCAGCGACGACACCAAAACTTTGAATGCTGCCCAAATAGCTGTGGTATAAATTATGTTGGCAAGCCAAAGGGAAGAAAAAATAACTTCCCATGAACAAAAAGTAATATTCACCACTAAACTATTTTCAAACACTGTTTTGTAATGTTTTAGTTGTCACACTTTATATTGAATTAGAATGGACTTGTGTGGGTCAGGAATGCTGATTGTCAAATGAACAAATTAACTTTAACCTTTTCAATTTCTTTTTTGGTGCAAAATGAAAATTTTAAATGTATAACTGTGTGCACAAGTTTTAATTTTCTCTACACTACACATATATTTATACGTATATCAAAAAAAGAAAGTCAGTAACATACTGCTTCTATGAGGGGGTTTAATCTCCCCTATGAAGCATCACCTCAACCACATTTTTTTTATGTGGCCTTCTGCAAAATGTGGTGTAAATCTTTTTGAATACTTCTTGGCAGAACGAGGGAAACTCATTCAACTTGGTTGCTTTTCTGGTTGAAACCTGCCTCATAAATGCCATCCTCAGATATTCAAAACAGGTGAGCTCATATAGCTTTTCCAAATGTTTCTTGTTTTGACGTATGTTAAAACCTGTACTGTTGGATTACATACCTTTTTAAATTCTTTACCTGTTGATTTCCTTGGAGTACGGTGAATATGACGGTAGTCATCCCTATTAAATATTGTATTTATTTTGTGAAAGGCTCTAATTTGGTTAAACAGCACCATAGCATGATGCTGCCACCACCATGCTTGATAGATTGTTTATTGTTGGTTATTATCTTATTCCTTTTGGATAAGGTCCTTCTTTCTTTATAGGGAACCATTCAATCCTTCAGGCAGTGTTGTAACAGTTAACTCTTAATACTTACCGCCTTAATACTCTAAGATGAATAACGTAACACAAGGAAAAAGCTAAGAACAATAAGGACCAGAATTTTTTTGTTTTATCAAAATCACAAGCCTGCTACAGACAGAAAGCAGATTTTTTCTGTCATGATGGCAAAAGCTTTAATAATAAAACTGATGTGCAGAAAAGATTCAGTCATCTGATCGTCCTGGGTAACAGGTCACTGGGAGGATTTCTGAATAAAATGCCTTCTAAAAAATAAACTAATGACATTACAATCTCAAGAGGAAAGTTCGTAACGTCACAGGAAAGTCTAATAGCTTCAATATTGTTATTATTTATCTTACTGTAAACAAATCAAATGTCTTACATCTTGCTAAATAACTAATGTATGAAGCATGAAATCTGTTAATTAACACATTCGTAAACGTGGCTCACAGTTACCATTTTTATTAAAAGGGATAAAGAAAGCATATTTTCTGACTAGAGCCATTATTGGGTGTCCACATGACTTAAAAGACTAATCTGTGCAGTTAAAGGATTCTGCTGTAGTGGAAATAGTAAGAGTGAAACAGTTCAATGGTGAATTTCATGTTAAAACTAACATTTGGACTTTTTTAGGTGGTTTTGTTGAAATACATAAGCTCTACACAATCACATTGTAACCAGCGGAGTAAGAAGTCACAGACCACAAACGTATGAAACTGGACACAACAAGATCGACATAACTATAACTGGTTAGTCACTAACCACAGAAACAGGCCTGCAGACAAGCCTGTGCCCGCGATTTACTTCAACTCAGAGTTCACTTATGTTCCATTTTAAACTGATCAAAAATTGTTTTAGAAGAAAATCAACTTGTCGAATCCCCCTTCCATTTTCTAAGCTCAGCAGAGTGTTGGTAGTCCTGGTTTTTGAAATTGCACATTAGGGTGTGACTGAGTGGGTGTAAAACAGCTGGCCCAAAAAGTCCATTCACACTCGAGAAAAGAAAAGAAGAATTACCCAAACTGGGGCTTTGATCCTTCACTATTGCATGTTTAGTGATCAAACCGTTATGAAAACATAGAATAAGTTATAGAAGTAATGACAGAAATCATACAAAAAATTAACAAGCCCAGGTTATGTTGTGGGTGGCCTGTTTAGTCTGATAGCAGCTGAGCCCCCCCCCCCCCCCCCCCCCC